>JAQIWN010000130.1:0-50856 GCA_034699025.1 Entomobrya cf. arborea Gr-Col-00668 | reverse complement strand
ATTTAAGTGAAATTTCTATTTCCTAAGGAAACTTTTAAAAAAATTAACGGGGAACTATTAAATCAATGGGGAAGTTACAGATTCAAAACAGATTATTTACGCGTAGGCGTATATAATATTCATCAGATTTTGAAGTCCGTCGTCCGTCCGAAAAGCCTTCGTGTTGCTATTAGCATTTCCTAACTTGCACAAAAGTTATCGTAAGGTGCACGGTTATACCGTGAAGGTGCCCGATATTACTGGGAAGGTGCCCAAAAGTACTGGGAAGGTGCCCAAAAGTACTGGGAAGGTGCCCAAAAGTACTGGGAAGGTGCCCGAAAGTACTGGAAAGGTGCCAGAAAGTACTTGAAAGGTGCCCGAAGGTACCAGAAGTTGACCATTGACCCCTAACATTACGTAATCGATCCTAGCATTAACTACTAATGGCCATAATTCACGGGGTACTTCTAATTGATGGCTTATAGTTAACCAGTAGAAAATTTTAAAATCTACAGGAAATTTCTACTTCACGGGGAAACTTTAGATCAACAGGCAAATTGTATATTAACGGGGAAACATTTAATCAAATTCAAAACAGATTTTGAATGCATTAATTAATTAGTAACTATGTTTCGCGTGATTTGAAAGTGGATGTCGGATGTCATAAGTTGTCATTGACTAGAATGAATTCAAAATTCAAAATCTCATCCATACAAACAAGGACCTGGGTCCTTGGGCTTACTACTAGTTTAGTATATTGTGTACGTATTTCTATCATTATTACTGCCACAGGTCCACTTAAGATAAATCATAGCTTTTTATGCAATCGACCCTGCCCTAATGTATAGTTACATTCAAACCAGTTTATTTTCCAGTCAAGGAGGAAAACAAATTGAAAAAGTAAAATAGATGCAAGTCACGTTTGACGTTGCTAGTGCCAGTGTCTCCCTTCTTCGTCTTTATAGTTTCTCTTGAGCTGATTGTGAGAAAAAAATCAAATCATAAACCAAGAAATTTTCTTTCCATTTCTACATGCAAATGATCCATCATCCATCTCTCCGTCTTGTGAAGCGAGACCAAGACCCCACCATTATATACATCCGATCCATAGTTCAGCAAGTGATATTATTATTATTACTATCCTTTAAGCAGCAGCTACTTTCCCATCATGATAGGTATATATACAAAACGAAGATAATATTATGCTCGTCCAAACTCATCACAACTACAATTCATTTTCTCTCTCACACATACCAGAAGACAAACACGCCCACCCAATTCCATTCAAAAATATTCAACTTAAAATCATACCATCTCATATGAAAATAATAACATACACACTTCACTTTTAAACAAGAATTTCAAGAAAAGCAATCGACAAACTAAAAAAAATGAACTACCCTCAAGATAGATTACTTCCAAGAAGAGAAAATAGGGCAAGTAGCCGAAAAATCCTAGCTTGCTACTTTGCATCACACCATCATCATTATCATCATCATCAAAATTCTCATCTTTTTTTCCATAAATAAAATGATAGCTAGAAAGAAAGAGAGAGAGAACAAACTCACCATTTTCTTCTTGGCACAAGGCACCATACATACATCCATATATATACATTTACATTCACTTCTTCTTCTTCAACCTCTTTTTTTACTCTTCTCATCATCTCTTTTCACAGTTTCCATAAACTTCCACCACCAGCACCACCACTACACCGCTAGCAAAACCAATTCAACCAAAAATACTACCAGTTTTGTCTATATAATCTAAAGGTTTTTCTCTTCTTGTCTCTTTTCCTACAAAATAAGCGTGGCTTGCGTGCATGCATGCATGAAGAAAGAAAACTAAGAAAATTGTAACACATCAAAGAGGAAAATCCGCGTGAAATATTCATCTCTTCAACACTTGCATATTATAATATCTCTCTTCTCTTTTTCATCTTTCTTTTTTTATTATATGCCATGAATCTACTACACACGCACGCACATAAGAACACACATACTCATATTCACCCTTCCTTTCTCTTCTTTCTCTCTTCCTCGATCCGCTCCACCTACTCATAAGATGCGAGATATCTAAAGTAAGACTAAAATACGTGTGAAGTGTTGTGAAGAAAGAAGAGACTCAAGTTTTTTTAGTAGCGTATGTTTGGAAACGAAACAGTAGTGGCAGTGTAACAGTAACCAAGCCAAGGAAAAAGCAATGAAAAGTTGAGCAGGACCCTTCAAAATAGTTAAAGGGGCATACATTAGAAAATAGATACGCTATCATAATATCAAGCTCCTCATTTTCATCCAACTATTCTCATTGGTGATGAGTGTAGAAAAAATATGGGTACTTGTTTAACTTTATTGCATTTATAAAAAGTACCAAGTTATATATTCTGACTACGCCTTTTGCTCACATGTATATATCTAGTATACCCACACTTAAAAGTTGTTCACTGAGAAGGTAATTCTATCAGGAAGACGCATAAAATCATAATGGGATAGTATACACTACATATACTTAGCTCATATTACATCATAAAAATCGCTAAGACTTTCTTACAGCAACTTTCACTTTTTTAAGTACAGAGCACAAGTACATGTGTATATGTATATACATTTAACTGCATATATTATTAGAGTACATGTGAATGTTATCATCTGCTAGACACAGTTTTATTAGTCTCAAATTCTGAAAAATATACTGTTTTCATCGCCACTACGAAGATAAATAAGCTCAAGACTACACCTTTCACTTGACTTTACTTTCTTGGCTGCTTGTGAATAAAAATGTTACTTGATGTGTTATGCTGTGCTGGTGTTGTTAACAAAATGAAAAGCAGTACAGATACAGCAACAAAGAGAAAATTACTTTCATCTTGGCTGATTGTAAAAGAGAGTAGTTTTAATGCAACAACTCTACTTGAATTTTTCCGAAATGAACTTGAGTGTAAAAATTCGATACTTTCTTCTTTTCAGTTGATATGATATGATCAGATACCAAATCAATGTATTCATATTCATAAACATATAATTATGCTGATAAACAGTGTACATTATTTTTATATCACGTTCATTTTAAAACTGAAAAAGCAAATGATACGAGTCGAAGTCGAGTAGAGATGAGCATCAAATATTGAATCATGGTTGGTAGTTGGGGTTGTCTATCATTTGATTTCCTTCCTTGTTTCGACAAAAGTCGTGGGTGGTCTCCATAAATACCACACGTATAGAGTTCTTATAAAATTCCACATCATGCTCCATATTATTATACTTATATGGGCACTAGTTGTGGTTGCGGTGTGAAAACGTTATTGTAATAATCTCAAACAATTTTTCCTGTTCAATAAGCTTACATATAAATTTTTTGGTTATAGCTTAAATTTTCTTGATGATAACTAAAATATAAGAGATTCAGATAAGATAGGAATACATTTATGTTACATCCATCATCAAAAACAGGAACCAGGAACAACTCGGGACGTTGTCAGCCTGTCATCATGATCATCGTAAAACACTATCGTATCGTGTAAGTCCCCTTTCTCTCGTCTCCGTATTTTGTCTGATTTGCAGAAAATTTTGTTTATGCTAGCAAATAAGTTCACATCAACGACAAGTTGGATGATTGCTCAAAGGAACACAATAAACAACACAAAAAAATCATTGCATTGTATGTCTCAACTCGACATCTGCATCTTCCCTTTTTCAAGAACTACTTCACTACATATATCACATCAAATCTTTCCTTTTATGTATTACAATACATAAAGCAAAATGAAATATTTTATCATCATCTAAGAAAGCAAGAGAGAAATGTTCAGGCATCCATCCCCACATTTTCTTCAATCGCACATACCTGCATACCAGTCATACAAGAGATTTGTAAAGAGCACAATAAAAAAATTATACTCCAAGCACGTCACCACCGTTTGCGTTCCTTAATACATGTCTTGTAAATCTAGTAACAGCAACAACAATTTTTATAGACACTTTTCCTTCCAAGATTATTTTCTTTTTCTCGTCTCGTCGAATTTTTCACTCTTTAGGTGCTCGTGCATGATAGGTCAGCAGAACGTATCAAGCTCCCAAAAACCTTCTTGGCTGCTTTTCAGTAAGTCTAGGTACAATGTTAGTAATGTAATGCAATGGCAATTATTAGTGATCCAGAAAATAAGCATTTAATGCTTCTACCGACAACACTACCACCACCACCACCTTTCGCTGCATTTTTTTCGTTCAATTCTGCAATGTGTCAAAGTATGACTTTCACTAGATCGCCCTGAACTGATTCTATCCTGATTGTGATTGCATCACATTCCTTTACACACGTTATTCTATCATCATCTCACTTTCATCCCTCCATCGTCACGCCTTTTGTACATACATATTTCTTTGATCCTCCAAATAACTATTCCACCATCGTATCTTCAGTCTTGACATCATGTCAGTTCTCTGGTTGTACGATACAAGAGAAGTAATCACTTCTGCTTTCCAGGGATTTTTGAAAGGATAAGAATAGACGTAAAGGTTAGATGGAAAGGCAGGCGAACAGCAAAACAAACAGTACAAGAAAATAAGTTGATGATGGGCCCAACAAAAAAATCTACTAATCTGCTACAATACATTGTTAAGAAAAGTCTAAAACGTGAGCGAAAAGGACAACAATAATCCCTGTCAATAGTAATAATAATAACAACAAAAGTAGTAGGAGAAAAAAAAGTTAAGATGATCGCAACGCAATTGAGCATCAATGAGAGAAAAGGGAAATTTTCAACGTGTTCTGAAGCAGAACCAGTATCATCATGCATAATATATGCCGCATCTCTAAGAAAGACAAAAACAGAACAACTAAAAGTAAATACGAAACCGACATGTGCATGCATACCGTCTCAACCGTGTAAGCTTTCATAAGATTACATGTAAGAAGTATTTTAATTGATTTCCGCTAAATGTAACTTGTCTCACGACAAGGGACATAAAAACCCATTACCATTAAGGCAGCAATATAACAGAACGTTAAAGGAGTAAAAGCGTGTGCACAAGATGATCTTATGGGTTTCCTGCCTTCGATATTTTACGACAACACGATTTTCTTTTTTTTTTCTCAAGAAAGGCTTTCGGTTAACTAAACTAGTACAATTTTGAAAGGAGAATAAGCATTATATTATGTGAATGCAAAGACATATAGATACATTTGTATTTATACCTTAACGTTGAATGTACTACAAATGAAACGCGAAAGACAAGCTATTACGGGCTCAAGATAAATGTTCGAGAGTCGTGGTGCAGCCTGCTAACACATCTCATCCCATAACATACACACACAAACAACAACAAGAATAACTTTTTTTCTACAATGATGGCTCTTCTTATTTTCCACGTCTAAAGAAAACTGAAGGAAAAAAGCAAACATATACATTCATTTATACAAAAGCATAATGTGCCACAACAAAAATATATTTTTAAAAGAAAAAAAAGTGAAAGGGATGATGATGTGGAAGCTTTCTTGGCTTCGTTTTCCTTTTTTTGCCAATTGCAAGGGGGAATAAGAAAAACTACTGACAGCCGGCACGAGACAAGAAACGACTTTTTAAAAAGGAGAGTTGAGGAAAACAAGTATAGAAAAAATGCATATAAAAATTCTCTCTATGTTTCTGCCTTTTTCAAGTAATGTACATCTTCTCGTTACTGTACACTGTACACACTACTACTGTGAGCGAGCACATATCATTCTGCTATTCTCCTTTTTTACAAACAGAAGAAAAAAAAGAAATATATCCAAAATAATCTTCACAATCAGTTCGTTGAAGCTGCTGCACATGAACAGCATACTGACTTGACTTGACTATGAGCCACTGAATCTCGATGCTGATTCTACTTTAGCATTGCATTGTGCCTTGTGTAATATTTTTATCGTTTTATTTTCTGTGTACTACACTCAGACTTACGAAAAAGTCGGCTTGTTTGTGTGCTGAGTGTATATACACACATATCGTATCGTAGTCACTACTTTTCCCGTTTTTTTCTCTTCTCTCTCCTTCCTTCTTCTTGTGTGAGTTTCTCAACTGAAGTTAAGCTGCTGACTTGACGTTGATGCTGCTTGGCTGTTTCTTTGCCACAGCTAGCAAAAATAGACGAGA
This sequence comes from Entomobrya cf. arborea Gr-Col-00668, assembly GCA_034699025.1. NCBI lineage: Eukaryota > Metazoa > Arthropoda > Collembola > Entomobryomorpha > Entomobryidae > Entomobrya > Entomobrya cf. arborea Gr-Col-00668. The sequence goes on along the minus strand of JAQIWN010000130.1, from coordinate 44,750 downwards.
AACTTTAAGTCAAGTGGTGTGTATAGTATATATGTGCCTTCTTATATGGCAAAGGAAAATACTGCTTGGTATTATTTTTCTCATTTCTTACATCTCATCATTATCATCATCGTCAGCATCATCCGATACTGTCTTATGTTCCCTCACTTCTTTTCCTTCCTTTCTAAGCCATTTCTTTTTCGTCTTTCCTAAAATCAATATACATAGCCACACAGTTGGATTCATCATTTTTTACTTTTATGTCTAGTAAAGCAATGCATGTAAGTTTTTTTTCTTCATATATACCAAAGGAAATCCTTTTTCACATTTCATACACGTTACAATGCTTAGCCCCACAAAAAATAGAGAAATACAATAATGATGACACATTGTCGTAATACTTTTAGTTTAGATTTCCGTTGCAGTTTTGAGTTTCGAGACGTGAAACAAAACATGAACATAAAAAAACCGATTGGTCGTTTGCAAAACTTTTTTTCTTAAAAAATTTGCAATTCGCTATCTAAAATTTTTGCAGTGAAGTAGATTAAAATGCAAAGTAGTTTAAAAATGAGAATAAACGTGATATTTAAATAAACACACATTCGTTAGCTAGAGTGTACATTAAACTACACAGTATCCCAAAACTGGGAAAATGCTTATGACTATGACTTTTGCAGAGAGTACACAATGTTGAGTTTACAAGAAAGGAATACACAAAAGGATCTAAAAAAATAATTAAGCAAACATTAGATAAACTTATCACAAAGTTCCAGCAAGATTCAAGATGCATTTGCCAACAGTCTAACAGCACATGATACAAAAAATGACCTTTTCCCCTAAAATGGTTGTATAACGAGCTGAAAGCTTTATGAAATGCCTAACATAAAAAACGCTGTGTTGTGTATAATTGGCTGTTTTATTTGTAAAAATGATATAAACATACATTTTATAAGTAAAAAAACATAAAATATTTAGAAAAGGCATTAGTGCACTTCTTACTTTTTGATCTCGTTACTGTTCTGCAACTTTTACGATAACTATTTCTGAGCAGTGTATGTCGAGTCGAGTAGACATTACTATACTAGTTGGCAATGAAGCAATGACAATGATGACGACGACGCAGAGGATGATGATGATGAGTAAATGTTCTTTTTTTTCTCATCTCCAGACACCATTAGTTCCAAGTGAACAGCATATAAATTGCAAAGTTTCTAATACATTTTTTGTGGTAGAAGGAAGGAGGATCCGCATCCATCCACACAGTCATCATTATTACCACCACCAAAAGTATTTTGCTGCTATCTTAAATTGTAATACTTAACTCTATGCACTATATGGTGATATGAAATAGTACACTTACTCATTAATACCATTTTGTAATTTAGTGTGTGCTTTTGTAAAACTCATCATTTTCTTTACCACCAAATAAAATGAAATAGCATTTTTGTTGATACTATAAGGGCTATACATCTTTCTAAAGTATGATATTGCATAATACCAAAGATATTTGGAAATTAAGACGATTTTTCTACATTTTGCACTCGTTTCACTATGCCTAGAGATGATGACAATCATTTGATTTCTTGTTGATTTGAAAACATAGATGTTTTACTAATAACATTTTTTTTCCTTTTTTATTATTTCTCATTCATTTTCATCACAAAAGTAGCAAATAAGATTGTTGCACTACTACATCATTCCACCACACATCCTAAGATCGTTAACCAAATATACATTGTGAAAATGAGTGCAATAATAAGCACATTACAACAGCAACATGGCATGGGCAGCATAGTAACTCATTCATTTCAGCAATTTCAACAACAACATTCGTCTATCCAATAATAGTAATAAGTAATGGTAATAATAACGGAAACGAAAAAAAGACTTACTGCTTTGCTACAACTTACACCGTCATTCCACCAAAAATTGTTGCTGATCATTTTCATTTCTCAAAATAATACATTGAACATTCTTTTACTTCTTTGTAGAAAACTGTTTCTCTACGCAAGTTTTAGAACAGTGCGAGGAGTGGACTAGAGTACTATATAACAGCTTTTTGCTCTTTCCAACCAAGCAACATGGATTTTTGTGCAGCCATTTAGCAAGAAAATGAGAGTTCTTACATCAGCACATAAAAGCAATAAAAATGTGGCAACATGACATGCAAGAGTGAGGAAGAGAAACCATTAAGCGAAAATTATCATAACTAACTGCTCCTGAAATGCTATGCAGTCTAAAAATTGTTTCATGCATGCCCTTGAAGAACACGCTTATTCTCTTGCTGCTATGGATTGAATAGAATGAACATTATAACATTACACAAGCTTCGAGAGAGAGAGAGAGAGAGAGAGAGTCCACCAAAAATGAAAAGAGAACGAGCGAGACGCTCACATTTACTACACAATGAGGTCTTATAGAAAATCGTTAAGCGAGTTGACTTTACATCTTATATCCTCCTCCAAAATAGCACACCACACATTTCGTCCGTTACGCTGTTAGGTTATTTGCTTCATAAGATATCATCATCGTCAAGTCAAACTAATATTATACCGCTCCACGCAATAACCAGAAGAAGGAGTAGCAGTAGCAGATCACCAGAAATAAACTGCCGAGATAATATCTCCTGCCTGCATAATATCTAGGCTAACCAAAGACAACGACCACCGCACCGCCATTGAACTGAACTCCTTGTTTCATACATAATTCTAATCACTAATCCTTCTTCACATACATACTATTTGTGTATTTGATACTAAAAATATGCAGAGAAGCTGAAATAAAGTAAAAATTTATTTCAAGATAAAACTGGAGATAGTAGTAAAATTACTGTCTCTCTCTCTCTCTAGACAGAACAGAGAGCACTACTTTTACAGTCAGTGAACTGCGTATGCTTGCGTACCAAATTTCGAGTGATTTTATACTTTACGTGCACGTCCAAATATAATGCCACCTACTACAACCGAACCACACACACCGTTTTAATGGCGATGAGCAATGAAGGAACATCTGCATGTCCCATCCTCTTCAGAAATAATGGCTCCTACAACTTTCACGGATTGAAGGAAAGTTATATATGTATATTCAGTAGTAACAAACATAAAATATATATTTTTGTTTTACCAGAAAGATCTCATGACAAATTCTTAAAGTCATTAAATTTATCAGTAGATACCGAACATAAAGCAATGGAACTTGCCATTATTATTGCCACTACTTTATTGTCAAAACGAAACTGAAATTGATTCTATTTCACTTCGTGTTTCAAAAATACAAACACGACAAACATGTCTGGTCAATATTTTTACTGCAAACTTCTGTTACCAGAAGAATACTCATTGGCATGGGCTTTCCGTTTCCTATAAAAATTTCAATGAACCCAAAGTACTTTATCGAGTCTATATTATATTATTATAGGTGGCCACCACCGTACAGCTTCCCGTTTACTTTCGTTGTTAAAGTAGGGAAAGCGTTTTCATCTATTTTCTCTACTCAGTATTTATGTTTTACTAGATTGCTGCTTTTTTTGTATTGTTCAACAGCAAACCCATTTCTTTCGTTTTTTTACGTTGTACAAAAAACTCAAACGAATGAAAACATGCCTCGCAGCTAAAAAAAAGTATAAAAGTTGAAGTTAGATGGACAGACCAGACTACACTTAAATCATGCTCTCCTTTTGTATTCCATCCAACACTTGCAAAGTCTAGCAAGTGAAAGTACAACACAACACATGAAAGTAATATTATGTAAGGAAGATATATGAGAGTTTAGATGGAGAAAAAGGAGAGAAGATTACAAAAGTTTGTTTAAAATGGTATTTTTCAGGGAAACTGATGGAGAGTATTATCATCATCATTCCTCGGTCGGTTGCTAGCGATGTTTTTTTTGTAAGTTGAAAGTGAAAGTGGTCGCGGTCCAACAACTAGAGATGTTGTATCCTTTTTATCGACGCTAGCCACTCTCCTCTTTCCATTTCGGTGTTTAGCCTAGCCAGTGCCTATGTCCAGTCCAGTTTCTCACTACTCTTTCAGCTAAATATGATATAGTGCGATGAATTAAGGCTATTCGTTAGTTTTCAGTATTTCAAACAAAATCGGCTGTATATTATTCAAAAGGTACAGAAAGATCCACGGGTTTTGCTGGTATGATAAACTTACAATTTTCAAAAAGTAAAATGAAATAATAATTCTTTTCAAATACGATGATCATGTCACTTGTCTGTTATGCTGATATATTAGTTTTGTAGCATGTATATATATACATTTTATTCTTTTATACATTCAGTAATAAAATGTTTTATTGTATTTCTTAGGGAAGATGATTATGATAAAAGTTTCCGAAGAGAAATTGAAGATACAGTCGGAAAAAAAGTTCCAACTTCTGACAGGCATTGTATTACATATAAAAAACGTGATGTTTTCCCTTTAATAATTCAGACCTAGACAGACGCATCACACACGTGAACATGTAGACAAAAAAAGTGTTAAGTCATTTATTCTTCAGCGAACACTTTTACAAACTTTAAGAGCTGAAATTATAGTTTTATAAACGAAATAAAAAGTTTCAACTTATGCTTAAATGCTCTGCTGAAGTACAGGAAAAATAGAAGTAAAAAGTTTGAGCATGAAAAAAATATCATTTCCTATTTTCTTTTAAAGAATGTTATCCAATTTTCCAATCAATTTTACCATTTTCCAAAACTAACAATTTCTTCTAAAAATAACAACGCGTACTCTAATAACTATGTTGATGTCGATGGGAGATAGATGTTGAGTTGTTAAAAGACGTATATATCATCATTAGTCATCATAACTCAAGAATTTTTCACTGAAACCAAATTGCAGAGATGATAATTTCCTTTTCATTTAGGCATATTTTAATCACAAATCTGTAAACCAGTTGTAGCGAAGAAGCTAAGCCATTCAAAGTGCCATACTAGCATGTGTAGTATCATATTGTTGAAATATAACTTAAGAACTCAACTGTGTTAAAAATAATGCATAAGTATTAAGCTATTTTATAATTAATGTGATAAAAGATTTTGCTGGACAAACAGGACGGACTTACAACATGTTTTTGGAAACCTCATAAACTTGCAATTACTAAGATTTGAGTATCATATGCAAAGGTAAGTATAAACACCAACCCACGCAATATTTATTACCCAAATCTCCACACGCATCCAAAGCACAAGTGCTTTTTGACATAACTCACAAAAAAACCACATGTGATCATTGTCCCATATTCACCGAAAGAGTTTGTCTTTTCTTTCACAATGCAGACTTTTTGTTTGTAAATGGAGATGTTTCAAATATAGCTTCCCACTACTCCGGAAGAAGGGGAGCAAATAGTGACTGACGAGTTTAAAAATATCATCGTCATCTGTTAGATCATGAGTCAAAACTTTATTTTCCCCTTATTTGTTCTTTTTTTTAGGTACCTCTTAAAATGAACCCAAGTTGAATATTATTTTGTTGACTTAGACTTGATTGAACTGACATGAACACAGTTTGGAAAATGGACGAGAACAAAAAAAAATCGTGCATCTTTAAAAGTTTATAAGAAAACTGGCAGTGTAGTAAGTCAAGCTACAAGTAAACTTTTTTTTATGTTTCTGCTGGCCAATGACGCTGATTTTGTGAGACTTGTTGTTTCTTCTTCGAGACTGTAGAGATGTAACCGTATCTATACTTCGTATACCTATATGGGTGTGTGAGTGACCAGTAAAATGGCTTTTTCTGTGCCACAACCACCACCATTTTAGTAAGAAGAAAGAAAATAGTGTATTTATATGACGACCCTGCACAGCAAACACATAAAGTTGACTTGACGAGAGGGAGATAGGCCAAGAAAAGCGTAGAGTAGTGAAAAGTATATGGCTTAAATGCCGCATTAGTAACACGAAGATGCCATGAAATGGCGTGACCATGGACTTGTTTGACCCCTGATTTCCTTAAGGAGCCAAACCGCTAGCAAGAATTGTAACTGTATCCCATATCCTTTACGACCTTCTATTATTGCATTCTTCTCTCGTCTTTTCGTTACAGCTTTGCTCTCACACAACACACAAAAAAAACCAAAGGTTGCACATAAACCAAGTATAAAAAAACTATACAGGGCAAAGCAGGCTTGTCGTATGTCTACATATTTGATTTCTTTATATAACGAAAATGCACGGTTGGCTGGTCCTCGTTTCACTTCTCAAGATGATGATGTTGATGATTATCTCAAATGTCTTAAAAGAACCAAACAACATAATTGAACGAAAAAAAGGTTCAGTTCAGAGACCAAACAAGATGGAACATATTCTTTTGAGTGGTCAATGAAAGTCATCGGGATACATGGATATTTAAGATTTTTGGTTTCGGGAAAATAGTTGTGACTTAATTGTGTAATGAGTAAACTAGTATTTTTTTATGAAAAACAACTCGTCAGGAAAGTAGTTTGGAACTAAAATCATCACGGGATCCGATCCGCGCACGTAAAATGGTGATTTCATAAATACGAATTGAGCAATTTCTAGTACATATGATCATACGTGAATATGTCTCAATTTTTTTTCAGTTGTCAGCGGTTTAATTTCAATCACAGAAGATTGAGAAATAAAAAACCAAAATTAAAAAGGTCTATGAAAAAATTACGACATATTTTCATGTATGACGCGACATGAACAAGTAATTTATTTTAGCGAAAATGAATTTCATAATTGCGGGACATTTCTATTATGTAACATTTCTTAAAACGTAACACCTTCTCACAACTTGTTATTGCAAAGTAACAAATAATTCGTTGTCCTGTCCTAATATCGCCATAAATTAATACCTTATCAGTTTACAACATCAGCAACCAAATTCCAGGTTATCACACTTTTGCTGATAAAAAAATGAACCACTTTTCATCCTACTTTTATATGATTTCAAGAGACGTGTATCAGACAAATTAATGTCTAATGAACGCAACGCAGTAGGGGACGTGACCTCTCACAAAATTAAGTTTATAATATTTCTTTCATGATGTCTACATTTAAAGTTAAATAAGTTCTTTGCTTCTCAAATCTTATTGCACTGCAGTCGTACAAAAATCTCCAAATCCTTATCTTTTTCAAAATCAATCCAAAACACTTTCTGAAACGTAAGAAACTGGGTACATTTGACCACTTTATTTGATACAATGAACTGCACCTTTGATTCAAAAGCGTCGTCGAGTACATGAACCAGTGCAGCGGTCACTTTTCAATCGTTTTTCCAGCTTGTTCAGTCTAGATAAAGAAGTTAACAAAGTAAGCAGAATCATGTTGCACCAATATATGGAAAAAATAACGTTAATCTTAAGACTATAAAAGATATACTTGCATTACATGACTATGAAGCATACAATGTTGCTAATGTATGTCCAGCAATTTTTTAACCAACCCTTTCATAAATCCCCACCACCACCCCCAAAATGAAAGCATTATAGGCTACATTATGGTTATTTTGTTGATGCTCGCATTGCAACGATCATCATGATAGTGAAACGACCATTTAATGGATCATCATATTCTTTTTTGCCAGTCACATCAAGTCAACTTGGCTAAAACTTTGTCCATATGTCATGGCCATTAAGGAGGTATTATAGACAGAAAAAAAGGATAACAGTAACAACATCATTTAATGTATCCCATTTACATACAGACTGGATCTAGCTCAACACGCATGCATAAAAAAACTACCATGTACTAAACATGTGTATATTACGTAAAAGTAAGCAATTTTTTTCTTTTGTACGACGCACCCTGGCCTGGCCGTCGTTCTGCATGTCAGACTTTAACATTTTTTCTCTTCTCATTTTTCGTCCTATTTGTACATTAAGCCAACAGAGATGTCTAATGTTCCTCCACAAAAAAACAGAGATGAAAAGATAAATACAGATAGATAGATGGATGGATGATGATGGGTGACTGCTCCTGTGTACTCTATAGTAAGCTTGCTTACTTCTTCGATCCTTTTTTTTCTCTTGGACTTTTTTTTACCAGAACAGACACAGAACACAGTTACCTTACCAAGAGTCCAGTATCACCACTGTATTCATTATTAGTCTAATGCCCAAAATTGTTGAATGTAACGAACGCCTCTGTGTTAATAAAAAAAATGCACTGGGAAACGTATATATTGTAAATGTATGGCAGCAGCAGTCATTGATAGACGTCATCATAATCATCATCATTTCCATTAGGTTTTCGATTGGAACATTGCATGCTTCAATGTAAATATGTACAATATAATGTAAGTATGTTTAGGTTTCATCATCATGATCAAACACAGGTCCTTTCTGTTTCTACCCTTTTTTTCCAGTTCTCGTAGTGGTGGTCATCTTGACTTGATGATCAGGTCATAGTCATGCTGCTAGTTGCTTCAGGAAAGGATTTCCATGAACCGGTAAAATGTTTCTTTAAAAAGTTCTGTGCGTTTGCATACATTTGAGTGTGGGTGTCTGTGTGCGTGTGTTTCTGTTTGAGTTTTTAGCTGGAGAAATTGAATTAAGCATTCATAATAACATTAGTGACAACTTACTATAGAGAGAGAGAGAGAGAGTAGACAACGAAAGATGAAAATTGTTTGCAGTTGTTTGTGTGTTTGGCCTTAATCTCACCAGGAGAGAGTCGCACAATCAAAATCAGCAAGATACCATCTTTTTCTAAGAACGAATGTAGTTTTTCTTTATATATATTTTACTGTATTAAATAAATAAATAATATTGTGTCTACGACCAACCAAACCGACGACTCCACGTTTGTTTGAAAGTGAAATATACTTGTTGGGAAGGATTGTGAAATCAGCAAGACAGGCTCTGTCTGGCTTTCAAGTTTGTTCGTTTCTTTTTAGGAAAGTGAACGGAAAATTTACTTTACTCAGAGAAAAAACTTTTTATTATCAGAAGAGAGAGAGAGAGAGGCTACTGTGGTGGGTGATGGCGGGGAAGAACTAAGAAAATGATGATTCTCTATCTTTCTCTATACAACGTACAAATACAAGTTTTCTTCTTGTCGGTGACAGCCACAGATGAAGAAAATATCTTTTCTCCTCCCAAAAGAGAAATATAATTTTTAGGAAAGCTCATCGGTGCGGACAAATCGATAATCACACACATGTATTACGGACTCTCCAGAAACCATTATTTCATTTACGAAGAATGTGTCTGTGTGGTAACAGTATTGTAAAGAATATATATTTTGTGTATATTTATATATGCAATGTCTACTTATATTGCTGATGGTGATGATTTCGACTTGGGCATTATCACTAGTCTTGTCATAATCCAACTGTGAGCCCAGCATGTATCTCTCTTCTTCATCTGCCTTGTGTTAATAAGCTATGTACACTACACGGGAAACCAGGAAGTGAAAAAGTAAGAAAGGCAATGTGCAATAACACATCACAAAATAATAATCATCACTATCATCATCATCATCTTATTCTCTCCTCTATAAACAACAGCAAAAACCAGGAAGAAAGGCAAGTCAAATAAGCAAAAACTCTAGCTTCTTATAAGGATGTAGTACGAAGAAAACTAGAACACAGACCAGAGATCTGCCTACAGAGCATCTTAGGATTTTGGTTTATTATTAACAACTACTCTCACTGATGGTGGTGATGATGATGTTAGGTGAGTCATGAGTGGATGTGAAAAGGGAATGGAAAATTGGATGGCCAAGCGATAGCCAAGAAGGATGTTCTGTATAAGAAAAGCTACCTACATAAATCTTCCATTTATACTAGATGGTTATGAATGTGCATTATTACAAAGAAGGCCAAAGTAAAGTAAAAGGAACAGGTACACGGAGAATATGTAACTTTAAAAATATAAACATATATTTTGTGTTTTGCCGTCAACTGTAATACTTTGCTTTTTCGCTGCAGCTTCAGCATTTCAAAAGCTGGCAATCTTTTTCCTTATCATCCATTTATTTCCCCCTTAAAAATATAACAAACTACCTTCGCTTTTCATACGTAAGCAAAGGCAACACGAGTAGTTTTTACTTTCATTTTTACAGAGCCACTTTAGAGTTACCTGGGTCTACAAGACATACATACATTTATGCATTGTGTGTAGTGTGTAGCGACCAAACTTCTATTTAGTTTTTCCTGTTTACTCTGAAGGACATTTTTATTATATGAACGGGAAAAACGAATGTATATCGTTACCTATCCAATTTTCCCTGTTTTTTCGCAGCTCCCCACTCTCTCTCTCTCTCTCACTCTTGGAATAGCATAGGTATAAAAATATACACGTGGAAATTACAAAGTAATACCCAAGACGAACAGACAGAGTGAGAGCGAGCCAAGTTAGAAAAAAAGGGAGAGTATTCTGACGGTTGGAGAAGAGGATGAGGAATGAGAAGAGAAAAAAAAGATTCTTGGGAAAATAAGGACAAGACACCTACTACAATACACTTGGTTGTGTGTGTCTCTACCTTTTAATCCGGTCACTCCAGCTAACTCAACTTCCTTCCTTATTTCCCATCAACAACAATAAATCTTTTTCCCATCCCATTCACCACACCATTTTATACTTTTGAAAGGAGGATTTTTTTCTCAGGAGAATAAGGAAAAGATACTAGATTTCACACATGCACTGCACAAGCACATCTTTATAAAACATATGCATCTCAATTTATTATAGAGTAGGTTGAACGTATGAACTATTCTCCACACCATACTGAACATGTTCATGTGACTTGAAACCTTGCATTGTGCTTATTTTGTCGAAGGATGGCATTTTCTTCTGCTGATTGTGAATGAGATCCTATTTCTTCTACTTATGTGACTTGGCTTTGTTTTAAAACTAGAATCCGGCCAAAAAACAACAAAGCTTAACAATAAGTCGTATTGTATGAATATATATGAAAAATATATATACACTTTATATACACTTTCAACTGTACTTATTCCCACTCCATTCTCTAGATATAAATTCCATTTTGCTCCATCTTGGTTGTTTTAGAGATTGTTCTGTGCCAAGTCATGTTGGATGATGTGCATGCATAAGAACAGGGAAATTCATACATTCAACCTTTCTGCTTTACAGTTGTTTGTCGAAAGTTAAACTATGTGTAGTGTATTATTCGATATGAACGTGGCACCACTTCCACCAAAAATGTGACTCTACAGTAGTAGAATTTACATACATATCTACAGTTCTTTTTTTACAGAAGATTTCTCTAAAGATATTTTTGGTCGTTTGCGTAATATACACATTGCTATTATACCATATACTACACTTTTCAAGATAAACAAGTAGCACCAGCAGCGGGTCAATTGCTACGAAATATTTTATAAATGCATGCGTGGTTGTGTATAAAAACTGGGCTAGTGGTGAAGTTGGTTGAAAGTGGCTCAATATGAATTGACAATATTTTGTGATAATATTCGTATCATATTCCCAAAAGCCAATCGAGTACCAGAAATCATTTTAAAATAAATATTTTTTTTCATCATGAACCGAATGAAACCCTCTGTAACCCAGCATAATCTAAAAAAAAAACTACTTATTTCTCACAAATTTACTTATTTAATTTACTATTTACTATATGTGCCAAGGAATAAATATTTTTAAATTATAGATTTTGCTCTTAGCTAACGTAATTATTTAATATCTAGTTGCTCCCACTAACACCGCATCACAGGCCGGTAAAGACACCCCATTAGTCTTGGTGGTGGCAGTGTTGATTTGACGGTTTTCGGTTTTTGGTGACGTCGACATACACTCTTCTAGAATTACATTAGATCCGCTGAAAGCCCAAAAGGTTTTCACACTGGTTTGGTTACTACTCAAATTCCTTCAGTCGAGTTGCTTCCCACCAGTCAAGCAGCATCTAGTATTATGCCTAAGAGCACACTAAAAAATTTCCTGGTCTAATAATAATAATTACGGGAGGAACATTGTGTATGTGGATGTTTGAGACTTTGAGAGGGAGAGAACATTTTCTACTTCTCTCTCTTTGCAAGCTCATAATGGATTGCCTCATGAGGGATTCCTTTTGCTACTTTGAACATTTTTCTAACATTCAAATGCATACACAAACGCCATTAACGTCAGTTCATCCATACTAATAGTAGCAGGCAACAAAATAATGTGTGCATGAAAATATACTGTAATTTAGATTCGTTGCGCACGTACTTTTTTCTACACTAATAAAGAGTCTAACTGACTGAATTAGAACTGAAAAGCGTTTACTTTTTGCATCCAAAACTCAGAAAAAAAGTAAAAAGAGAGATGAAAAAACTATCTTGCTAATAACAACTAAAACTACTCTTTACATAGAACAGAAATAATACGACTATTTCTTTCTCTTTTCATACAAAATAGCTGTACATTGTCTACTTGAGTAGAGAATACATGTACATCATCAGCTCTCTCAGCATCAGACTTCCAAGCATTACACTCTTCCCATTGCTATCATCATGATGACGACGATGATGATCATCATCATCATCCTTTTTGCTTTTTGCGAGCCTATATGTATGCTGCTTCAACAACAACAAACAACCATTTTCCATTTTACTTTTAATTGAGTTAGCCTCGAAAACTCACAAGCAAAAGTTGCTTCTTGGTCCCATTCACTTGCACATTTATTTCAACTGTCTCCTCCTCATCTAAAATACCAACCAACTTCTCTCTCTCTCTCTCTCTCCGTGTACTTATGTCAAGATGAATGTGTGTACGTTTCTCTCTTCCTTTTGTACGCACACACTCAGCGATTAAATATATTTTAGTGTGTACATACATATATGTGTGGAGTAACATATGTATATACTTTATATTATGTCATTTTCCTACGAATATAAAGATACTAGATACATTTTAAAGTTATATACCTATTCCCTTGCTTCTGTAATCTATCTAACTTTGCCGATCATCTCCTCTAAGCATAATTAGAACTTTACTTTGTTCTACCCAAACTGCTTAATACGTCGTTCTTTTACATTTCCCCTCTTTTTAAACAGACTTGTTCTCTTTCGGTTGTACTTTCACAAAATACATTTTGCTTACTCGTCCGCTTTCTCTTTTCCTTTCAGTACCACTTTGCTTTCCCCCGCTGTTGGTCTTGTCTGACGGTAGTATAGTTCATTGATCCAAAACCTGGATGCTTTTCAAGGGACTCCCTCCAGACTTTGTAGCAAAAGCAACATCATGTTACTTCACACATTACTATATACACCTTCTTACTCTTAAAATATATCTTTTTCTTTCAAACTCCCTCCTTCAGTTTCATACAAATCCTTTCTCAAATTATTCCTTCAATTCAACAAACCCTCAGTATTCCTAAAAAATGCTTGGCTGCACGTTTCCTGATGATCTAACAGAGAAAAAACTTGAAAGGGAGCCATAATGAGGAAGCCTTACAGGATATACTGTAATAGTTGAAAATAATACATTTAATATACCTTTACCTCAGTGGAAACCTTACCTGCTTGATGAATAGATAAGAGATAAAAAAAATATCCTAGAGACATCACACGAAAAATAGAAAATACCTGCTGGAAAATGTAGAATATTCTTCCCACCTGCTTGTTAAACCTTTTGCCAAAACTATTTTTATTGACACTTTTTCTAAAGCGATGTAAAAAAGAGAGATCTTCTCTTAAATGTTTATTCAGGCAGAAATTTGATTCTTTTTAGAAAATGGAAAGTTGTTGAAAACTGCCATTATTTTCCTAACATCAAGTAATTCTTCTCTCACCTTACGACCCTTACACACAATTACACCTTGATGATGCTCATCACCAAGATGGGATACTCAACAAGAGACAAAAAAATCTTTAAAGAGTTTGCTTATAATGCCCTAAGGGTCCACAACCCGTATCTTGGCAGAGTGGCAAAGTTAGCGCATTACATACTTGGATTGTGTTTCATAGCCAAAAGCGATTTACCGATATAAATATATATTCAACTTACACTTAAAACAAGTAGGGTACTTTCCCTTCATTGTTATCGTAGAAGCGGATCAAAGTGTCTGATTTTTTTTGGATACAATATTTTTCAAAAAGATTAAATGGTCAACCAACTTTAAAGTACGTCGTTTACTGTCCAATAAAGTACTTGTTTTTGATATGTACAGGAAACATGTGGACATTGTGGATATAAATAAATAGCTAGACAAGTACTGATATTCAAGTGTATAGCTTGCTTATGGCCACGTGTTTTTATCCCTGTCGTTCCATAATACTATCATATTTATGTGAAAACAAATATTTGATCCTAGCTCCTCGTAGATGAAAGTCCTTTAACAACTGTAATTTCTGATTTCTTTCAGCACTTATTTTGATGTTATTGCGCGCATAGATACATGTACGTACCTACATACTAACATTTTTCAAGTGATAACATGAAACCACTTGATCCATTTATGCTGAGTTTGAAGTTGTGAAGAAAGCAATTTAGAAAACTCCTTTTTCGCATCTCGTCTCATGATCAAAATACATATTCAATGAGCAAGCACAATGGGAAAAATAACGATACGTGCTGCAATACTATATATCAAAAAATATGAACAAACAAGAATATTTCGATTGATCCACCAAAAAAGGAAATACAGGAAATTTCAACTTTGGTATTACGAAAATAGGAATTTTTATTCCTGAAAGTGAAAATTCTTTCATCAAAAGAACATAACGAGCAAAACATGAATTGGTCAGAAACCGAACAGGAAGTGAAATTGCTTAAAAATGAAAAGAATATATATACATATAAGGTGTATACTATACTGTATCCTGTATGTATACAATATTTAGAAATAACATGCCATTTTATTTATTTTTGTTGTGTGATCAAGAATCACTTGAAACTGAACAGTGAAAGGTTTTCCTACGTTATATAACGATTGTGTGACTAGTTTTGAGTATTCCGACTATAAGACCAAATCATCACTATCATTTATTGTCAGTATCGACCTGGGAAATACTTACCATTAGCCCTAAAGAAAAAAAACTGAACGTTACGACAGCCAATATCATCATCGTCCATTATGACAGTTTCTTCTACAACGAATAAATTTCGAATTCCACCCACATCACAATTTTCGTTGAATGAAAAGCATGTACTATCGGCTAGAAAGTCTGTGTAGTCGGGAATTTCGACCGACATATCATTATATCATCGTCGTCCTCATCGTATCAAGTGAAAAGAGCCGTTGTCCCCTGATCACATGAATGTTGATTTTTATATTTTTTTTCTTTCGTCAAACTAGTAAAGCAAATAAACTCATATAGGTTTAGAGGTAGACTGTCGACACAGGTTAACTCAGACATTAAACCTATGAAAAGCATTGAAAATATTAAAGAAACATAACTAACTACAGCAGTCACAATAAAATACGTGGGCACACCATAATCTTATCCTGAGAATCAAGAAAACTCTGTGCAAAGGATTCTGATCTTTAAGACATCTTCAAACTCAAGTCAAAATATCTATCAACACAAGTCTCATGCTATCTACTCTCTTGATCTGAAGAAAGACACGTTGGGCGAAAAAATATTGACGAAAAGAGTTACAGAAGTAGCAAGTGATGAGAGTGGTCATATGTGTGACCATTGATTTTTTTCATCTTGACTGTAGCTGTGCGGCACTTGACGTGACTTATATCAACGATTGTAATTGCAGAAGCTAGTGGTCTACACAGAAAGAAAAGAGGTCCATTAAGATCGTTAATCCAACACATACGGAAACTGAAGTATGTATACAACAGCATATATCCAACAGTGTCAACAACATGATCATGATCATAACAGCACAACAATAAATGGCCACATTATTTTACTTCCTCTAATTTCACTATTTGTGGTTCAGGCAAAAAAAAGAAAGGATAAACATGTTTTTGGTATTATAACGAGGCTTTTAACGTTATATCTTTTCGAATCTGAACAACAAGATGGATTGGACGTTAAATGAAATATGATTTCCCGTCTTTCCGATTCTTTCGATATATTTAAAAACAGCAGAAATATTTTTACTTTTTAGCGCAAATTTTTCATGCAGACGTAAATATAGAGACAAGTGCATCATTCAAAATGTTATTTCGTAGGTTGGGACAAGGTCTACTTTATATACATCTTCTTCATGACTTCATTTCATACTATTTGTACGGCCATTAAGACCAAAATATGGAAAACTTCAATTTACGAAAAAAAATGTCGCACGAGCTTCTACAAACTTACAAACCTAAAGGCATAAAGAAACATCATCGCCTTGTATTCCGACGTTTTTCTGTTGGGTAATATTCAATACAAACAAATAATACATGTTGTGATGAGACTTTTCAACAATTTCTAAACAAACTTTTCCCGTTTTCGAAGGAATAATACTGGTAATAGTTCTATTCACTGTCTCTATCTTGCATATTATACTACTTCTCAGTTTATTTCCATAATAAAAAGTCGAACCGAGAAAATGAAGGTAACAAAAAGTTGACTTGAGACACGAATAAGTTAGCAATGGTGTACTTTATATTCACCACTGCCACAAAATGCTAATCTTCTTGCTTTTCTCTTGCATTTACCACTCACATCTTCAAAAACGGAAACTTTTCGAATACAACTCGCAATTGACTATGAGTTGCTAGAGAAAAATTTAACACTTATATTTGAAGACCCAAGTCTAACAGAAGTAGCGGACATGTAGACAGCAATATCTAACTTTTCCATATTTTCCGGACTGGATTCCCAGTAACAGCTCTAGTGCAACTCATTTCTGGTCGGCATATATCATGATGACATAAAAATATCAAGAAGGAAAATGTTATTGCAAAAGTGTACTTATGTCCTTCGTCTGTTCACACAAAATGATACTTTTTGTAGCTATATATTTATCCAGACTTAAGACAGAGTGGCATTAATAGATATAAAAATATATTGCTATTTTTTTACTTCACTTTCTTCCAACTAACTATTTTTTGCTATTGTTTTGGTCACTCACTCACAGTCATAATTGCAGACTTGTGTGATGACAGCACAAGAAAATATTTTGGCCCATCAAAACATACACACAACATATCATCATTTCCAATACTAGTGTACTAAGTACAAACATGATTCTAGTTGCTATTCCCTCACTTAAACATAGACTTATACCTATCTATAATATCCGTGTCGTGTCATCTTGATCATCATCACGAGTATCGTATACTTAATGGATTCTTGGATTCTTCAGTTAGAACAAATCCGCATTTTTTCGCCATGCACATACAATGCTTCTGAAAGAGCAAAAATTCATCAGACAGAATATTCTCAGCGGGCACAATGCATCAGTACTACAGAAAAGAAAATAGTACGCTATATATTTGTCTACCTATAAATTGTGCTATAAGAACATAACATGACACGGTCAAACATGAACAAAACGAAAATGGGGACTGAGAAAAGAGCAAAAATAAGTAGAAAAAGTATAATACTTTTTTATATACGATATGCAACTTGAGTCTATATTACAACTTCAATCGTGAGTTGAAGAAACAAGGAAGAAACAGTGAAACAGCCCATCTGAGAGTTGCAGATACGGCACAAGAAGAAAAAAAGAATACTAGACCGACTGGTAGCTGTTGGAATGAAACTCATATTTCTTTCTCTCATGAAATAATGTTTCTTTGGGTGGGGTTATTTCATTAGTGTTCAACTCTTAGATTCAACTCAGCTGCTATTATATACCAAAAAAAAGCCCACCAGCAGCACGTTACTTTACTACTTTTGCGTAGTATGTACGTGTATTTTCACCAAAAAAAATTGTAGGAAAATACTTGTACATGCATAATAAATATAAATGGTAGGGAAAACGACTGTTCAAGTATTTTATATCCGGAGGATCCCAGTCAGTCTAGTTAGACCAGATAAATATACGAACATTGCACTTAACATGAACAAAATCGGATGGAAAATAGTAAAAACGAAGAGAGAGTGAGCATCATCGTCATCATGATCACCATGATGGCCGCAGGTCTTCTTCGTTTTCTTTTTTTGCTTCTACCAACTTGACTATCGCGAAAGTATGGAAGTACAGACACAAAAACTGCACGCAGACTACTAATGTTACTATTGCCCGCATGGCTTATGTGTCTTTGGTGGCGTGGCTGGTCTGGTGATTGCGATTGTGATGGTGGCAACGGTGGCGGTGGAGTTTGTATGTGCCACCCAATTTATGACCATGACGGAAAGAAATTCTCTGAGGTCCTTGGTTGGAACAATCACATTCTCAATACCACACACTACAGAAGCAGCGGCACTACAATACATTGTAAAAACAAAAGGAAAATAGTGCAAAAAGTGTTGGTCCATGAAACCTTTTCCGATTACACAAACAAAAAAATGATATGCCAGTTAGTCTGATAAAAGGAACCTTGGTGGATACCTAGACCTTCTTTTTAAAGCGTTATAGTTCTTTCAACCATAAAATGATTAGTTTTATGTATGATAATCATGATCAAATAGTAGAAAGTAGCCGGTAGCCAATGCTATGGTGGTAGACAGACACAGGAAAATAAGAAAGTATTCACTTTTTCGTTCAATAAAAACTCATGCACGATTGTGGTCACGAGAAACCCTGTTTCCCGTATTTATTCTAGTAACCACTATCATTATAATCATGATCATCAACATTGTTATATGGTTTTATACATCTTTTGTATAGCCATGTATGTAATGCACCTATGTAGGTGTTTTTTAGTCTTGTCAGAAGTAGGAAACAACAAGACAAAGTTTTTCTTATTTCTTCGTCTCCACTGTCTGTATACAAACTTAGGCACACGAGAGCAAGAGGTTTCTTCCGACTAACCATAAATTCAAGTATTTACTAATAAGTTCCGAAATCATCTATCCAACTAAAATGGCCAAAATATCTAAACCAAACCAACCTTACCAACTTTTAAGTAGGAAAAGTAGTAAAGTAGCAGAGAGGACTTTCTCAGTCTGTCCGTTCCCGTTTGTCCAAAAGGATTAACCGTGTAATCGGTAGATCAAAACTTACATGTATGCATATAAATAGTACAATATACTTTTCAACTTATCTTTGTAATTTATCTTCCGAAACCAGTTTCAATATGACCCTTATACACACTGACAATTCATTCATTCGATTCTTTTCCCGAAAACTTTGTCTCTGCTTTGGTCCTCCTCTCCACTCTGCATTCATTCTCTAAGAGACTTAAGTTAACAAACTAAATATGTTCTCTCCTGCTTTGCACACGTCCTCCTCCGCTTCCCGGCAATCCTTTAACTCTTTACCATTTCCTTCCACTAACCAACAAGATAAAAAGTAGGGACCGTTCGTAATTCCATCTGTGAAAGTTCACAACCTTCCCTGCAAGGATTCTCCTGTACTTAAATTTCACACTAATCTGCTAACTACCCTCTTTCGTGCATTTTCAAGTGTGATTTCTTACATTATTCACCACTCTTGGTTTTACCCCCAGCAAGAAAATGATCATCACTATTTCATTACATACTCTAGTTACGGCAGATGTGCATAATGTGAATTTCAAGTTTATGCTATATGCTCTACTGGTCAAAAACCAAACCAAGTTATTCTCTATTATTCATACAAAGTCTGTGTTCTTTGTTGCGTTACAGCGTTGTCGTCATCATCCAATTCTAAAAGGATAAAACTAAAAAAAATCTACCGTTATATTCTGGTGTACAAGCTTTTGCACAAAAAAAACAAGATAGTAAGCCATAAGTACTTTTTCAATATACTTTTCTTTTCTTAAAATACCAAAGCAGAGTAGACAAGATGCTTGAAACAAAAAATCCCAGTGGGGGCGATCCAAAACATCATCCCCTATAAAGTTACCGAACAGTGAGGGATATTTCTTTACTCAAATCCTTATGTACACGTAAGCGTAACGTAACTTCTACCTCAGGATGTAAAGGAAAACAAGCTCTATACTCTGTTCGTCGTTAAAGGAAGCTTAAAAAGTCGAATCTAGAAAAGAGAGTTCATATCAAAAAGCACACATACTCATGGTATTATGCACACACTTACATCAAAATCACTAAAATATATATATGTATTCAAGGGTACAATGTGACGTACTTTGTATATATTTTTATTTCCAAGTTTACTTTACCGAATTTACTGACTTCTCTCTTTTCTTTCTCTCTCAGCCTTATGCCCAGATTTATCAAAAAAGCCAACAAGACAGTAGAATGTCTTTAGGTATGTACATATGTGTTTGTACATAAAAAAAGCAAAAACCGTGTGGCACGTAAGGATTCCACCAAAAAAGGAGCAATACTTTTCATCATCATCGTCATCTTACAATCCTCTCTTAAAATGACATGTGTTTTTCCTCCATACTTCTTTTTTCTCTCTCAAGTCTCTTTTGAGCAGATATCTCAAGTTTCCTTTTTCTATCTCAAACCCAGACGAATGTGGTATATTTGTGTAGACAGACATGAATCTCTCTCTCTCCTTTTTTGCCTTTTCATGCAAGTATCTTCTTGCATTGCATGAGTAAGAAGAAGATGAAGAGTAGGAGGCAAAAGTGTGAAGAAAAGGAATAATGGCATTACGACTTCAGTACACAGCAGCATCAGCCAAGCCAGAGTAAAAAAAAACCAAAGTAGTTTTTACTTTTTTTTAGCTACGTCTGTGCAATAATTCCCTAGTTTGGAATAGCCATACATGAAACAAACATATATACATTTACTCTTACACATCATCTTGTTGAGAGAAGAAAAAAAATGAGCAACAGCAGCAGTAGTCGTATAAGTTGTGATTGTATAAAAATGTGGATGAGAGGTGCCCTAAAAGTATCTCGAGGAATGCTCATTTCTTTTCGTGTTTGTACATCGTTTTGTATATCTGTTGTATGTAGTTAACGAGAAGGTAAATGCATAACACACTTTGTTATATTAAACTCTCTCTTTGCTTTGCCAAATGCCAAATACACTTCACCTCTTCAGCATAAAGCTGAAAACCGACAGCTTCTGACTTAACTGATCACCTCCACTTATCTGCTCCTCTCTCAAAAAAATACTACTCCTCCACGACTACCTCCCAACTCTACTAACACTAGAAATCTAGAAGGATTTGGATTATAAATGTACCTACATACTTCTGAAATGGCATTGTTGTCGTAAATGGAATCAACATGATACTCTATCCACGTACTAGTGCTCACTCAAATAGTCAGATATCTGCTGCCAATAGCATTCATTTCAACTCTTTAATTAACTTCACCTCTGACACACGAAGCTACATATTCCTTTGTGCCCTTCTTGCTTACTCACAGCTCATAAATTTCATTTGCCAACTTCAACACGAAGAAAGAAAAATCGAACACATCGATTCTACTTCTCTACAACAAACTGATTGCGAGCTTTTTCTTTTTCTGACTATAAAACACTAACAAAACTTCTCTGCACTTTTTTTGTCTTTCGCCCTTCCCCTTTTGTCTACTTTCTACTCTTGTATCACACTATGGCTTGCATGCACATACACTTAAACCCTACAACCACCACACCACCACCACCGTCGTTTTAGTAGCTTCCACTGCCACTCGTCTCTCTAAATTTCGCGTTTCCGTTGATAGGCTTACCAGATTTCCTTTTTTTACTTTTTATACTTTTATCCGTTTTCCAACTCGCTCCTGTCACAAATACGTGTGTGCATGCATGTATATTATATATGGCAGCTTTACATCACTGCAGTTTTTTCACCATAGAGAAACTCAAACAGAGAGAAAGAACGAGTGAGAGAGAGAGAGAGACGGATGTAAAAAGAAACTCTTCGTTCTTCTCTCTCCTTTTTGCTCACTTCCATTTTCAGCCAGTTTTTCCGGCTAAACCTCAATTTGCATACTGCTGGTCTACAAGTATTATACATGCACGTGCTTGGAAAGACAATCACTTAAATCCGCTTATGCTAACGACCATACAAAACTACTATTACTACACTTGACTACATATATACACAAGACATAAACATTTATAGACATACATTTCACAAAAGTCTCTCTGCACTTTTGTCATTCGTAGGAAAGAGGAAAGTGTACTACCAAATATTTAAGTTTTTGCTGATGTTCCCTTCGTCTTTCCTTTGGTATGCAAACAAGGTATATGGTAGATGGAAAAAACTACGAAGGCTTGCAGAGAGCATGCCTTTTCTCTTTTAAACCTTTTCTCCAATTTCTTTTGTCTTCTTGTTGATCTATCTCGGTTGTCTAACTTTATTCAGCCTTTCCTCCTTTTTCTCATGCTAAATATATATATGCATTTATCGAAAGTCCCATCACCCATCAGCTCTTTTAGGAATAACATACATATATTACAAACTCAAATGAAATAAATCCAAATTTTATTTCAAACTTTACAAAATCAACTTACACACTCATGTCACTTTTCATTAAATTACAAGGCATTCTTTTCTAATTGTTTATTATAAAATCAGAATCGTCAAACATGTCATAAAATGCTCTTTCTACAGTTATGGAATGAATAACTATAATTGTCAGTGTTCTTTGGGGAAATACAATTTCGCGTGCTTTCCAATTACTCGATTCTATCACGATTACTACTCCAAGTCTCTCGTCGTCGTTTTCTTTTATAATTTATAGAAGTAAGGGACTAACAGAGTAATATATTGAGTTTCCTTGATGTATGTAGATCCATAATTAGCAAAGAAGCTGCAAATTTTCCTAAGTGCTTTTCCATTTCATCAAACTAGCAAAAGAAGAAACGAAATCCTCTTTGAGTATCTTTACAAAGAGGAGAAATGGAAGGAGATACTTAACGTAATAATGATTATATACACGCGTATAAGACGAGAGAAAAAAGTCGTTGAGCTTTTTATATAATCATGGCCACGGCCACAAAAAAATCTTCTGCTAAGTCGCTCTACACATATGTTTATTATATATAACAGCTTTTCCATTCTCATCATGTACTCTTGAAATACGATGAGGATATATATAGTTATTAGAAAATTTGATTTTCCTTTGTGGAAATCATCCACTTGATAATTTGTCCAAAGACTTTTGCTTGGAGTAGTTTTCAAAAAGTTAATGTCAACATCGACATGTGGAACCACCAGCCAAACTGCTTCTCTTCTCCGCAATTAAAAGCTCTTTCAAGTTGTATAAAGCCTTTAAATGTTAGACCCTGATATACTTAAGCAACTGCGATTATTCAACGCAACAATGTGCTC
Source organism: Entomobrya cf. arborea Gr-Col-00668 (assembly GCA_034699025.1). Classification (NCBI taxonomy): domain Eukaryota; kingdom Metazoa; phylum Arthropoda; class Collembola; order Entomobryomorpha; family Entomobryidae; genus Entomobrya; species Entomobrya cf. arborea Gr-Col-00668. The sequence continues at coordinate 21,599 of JAQIWN010000130.1, read as the reverse complement.
ATAAACTATTGTCTTTCAAGTATTAAAAAGTATTAAAGGCTGTAGCTACGTAATAACTTTCTCCTAAGCCTATGCAAAGGGGGAAAAAATGAATGGACCATAATAATAGCTCATTGTACTGCTGCTGGAAGCATACACATACATGTCTTGTCTGAGAGAGTAAAGTAGATCAATAATAACTGATTACATCGATCTTTTAGTACGCTAACTAATACAAAACAGTCAAGTTTTCTTTTGGCTTGTTCATCATCATCAGCGGGAACATCAACAAGCCAAAATATATTATACTGTAATAACAATACATACAAAAAATGTCTGAGAGGGAGAAAAGAAGCTGGGCATTTATTGGTATAGCGTGAGTTGAATCAAGTCAAGGAAATACCGATCAAAGCATAATAATAACAAGACGAGTGAGTGAGTGAGAAAAAAGGAAGAGTGGAAAGACAGGGAGGGAGACGAAAGCATAGAAAAACACTGCGTCAAGCTGATTGCCAGAGAGAAGAGGAGAACGAACAATGAAATCTAAACAAGAAGCTAAGAAAGAGAGAGAGAGAGAGAGACTGTACATTGCATAGCTATATTGAATGTACGTTAGTTTTAGTTTTTTTTGTCAGCGGAAGGAATGAAATGAGAAAAGAACAACACTTTAACTTGGAAGATTCCCAAACCTGAAAAGTTCCCGAAACATGACCTGAACCCATAAATAGACTCAACCTTTTCCTTACGAAGAAGTGGAGAAGGAACAAGCCATGTTACTAATACTTTGTTAAACTCACTCAAAATAAGCAGGCAGACAAGACAGACAAGGCAAGTGTACAAGAACCTTTTGTACTTTTGAAAGAAAATTAATGTAAGACATACATACATAACGTACATGTGTGCATTTCCATGCCCTTCTCTATTCTGTCTGATGCTTTATATTTTTAATGTAAATTTCAACTTCTTTTTGGATGTGAAGAGTTGGTTATTATATGACTCTCGTTTTACTTGGAAGCTTGGTTGTTACTTGGCTATTTCCTTTTTTTACTGCTCGTTAGGCAAGAATAAATGTATGTATGTGTATTATTCTCATAAGATTGCTTTGTTCTTTTTCTGCTTTTCTTCATCAAGTCGCGCGACTAGCTATTTGTGGTTTTACAATTTTAAGGAGAATAACAATAATACAAGTTAATGTGAATAACGTTATTGTAGGTTGGTTTTCTAGTGGGGAAGAAACATCAGATAGTAATTCTAGTGGAAAAATAGATGTTGAAAATACTATTTACACCCTCATAAAAATTTGTTACATTTACAACTATTCTCAAAATGAAATGCAAAGAGGATTTTGTAGGTAGGAGGTAAGATGCTGCTGTACACACAGAAGACATGATACACATGTGCATTGCATAGTGGATAAATGAGTAAAAAAATGTAATATAAAAAGAGTACTAGGGCGTGGCATATTTGTTGGAGAAACAAGGTATATAATCCGTTTATGAGCCAATTATATATAAACTAACTTAATGACCCCACGCACATCACCATTCTCTACTACTACTCATGAATGTGATCATGATCATCATCATGAATAAGGCTCATCAGCACGCAAAGACTCCATACATATATAAAAATCTATATAAAAAAGTAACACAAGAAGCCGACCAGAAAAGCTAGAATAATATGTGGAATAAGTCGATGTGCCGAGCCGAACAGAATCAAAAATGTCCAAAAAGCGTTCACTTCATCATCAACTTAACAGAATCAGTAGCACATTACCACACCACCACTACTGCAACTGCCTCTATCATCATCGTGATCATCATCATCATCATCACCAGTTCATTAAATATGCTCATAATGATCTCGGAAGAAGAGCAGGCTAAAGTCGAGTACACAACACAACATAATTCAATGGATTATGTTAAATAAAATAGGATAACACACAAAGCCAAGACCACACATCATCATAGCAGTAGTGCCGCGCGGTAGGAGAAGGTGATAACAGTGCATACGGTGCATGTGCTCAATTTTCAGAGATATCGAAAATCGAGGAAAGTAAAAGCAAAGTTCGTTATCAAAGATACGATATATACGCCTATGTTGTTTGCTACCAAAATTATCTACTCGACTGATCCGATGAAAATAAGGTACACTTTTCAATTTTATCGTATTTTATTCAAAATAGCTGTGCGTGTTCGCTCATTTGCTCATCCAACAATATGCTGATTTTTTTTCCACATCACTATAATAGGACCATTGGTTTTTCTCAGAACTCTCGATGATAATTTTGATAATGATGTAATAGAAATATGATGCAAAGTTCTCCAACTTTTTCATGTCTGTCTCCAAAGTCGTAATTGTAACAAAAGATGTTCACATTTTGTAAGTGTAAAAACATAGGTTAGGTTGGTAGGTCTGTATGATTTCCAAAGGTTCATTATTTTCATCATCATCATCATCAATCCTCATTTTAATTCCAGCGCGACAAAGATGCATACATCACATCGTCGTGGCAGTAGCAGTATAACTTGTGTTTTTGTCTACTTCCTTTCCAACTTTTCAATTTACATCCATTCCAAACAAACAGCGGACAGTAATAATTTGAAATGTGAAACAGTAGCAGCATTGAACTCTAAAATAGGGAGACCCACACACATATCGTCCTTTTTCGCTTTCAACTATAATATATTTACAACCTTACTCACAAAACAGGAAAGCATTCATGCCTGGCCTGATGAGCTGATCTTGTGATTATTATTGTGAGCTTGTTTCCTCTTTCACATTCTTCTCATTAGAATCCCATCCCAGATTTACCCTTGGTCTGATGCCCTAACTCTACTCTCTCCTGATCTTCAAACATAATATATCTTCTTCTAACAAACTCCTTATGCATTCAAATGCACTTCAATTGTACAAAATAACATTAGAAGTAAGAAAACTAATGGAAGAAATAATAGATTTTCTTGTTGTCGCGTCTATCTCGCTTTCAGAATCTTCTTTCTTCCAACTTCCAACCAAGTCATGCCTTGTCTCTTCTCCTTCTTCACCTATTTTAAAGAAGCGTTTGTATTCCCCTTCGTCTATTCTCTTAAAAAGAAGAAAAGTGTGCTTTTATACTAATATATTGTGGATGCATGGGTCAACTGGCAACACAACAGCTGCAAATATACATGAAGCAGTAAATGAAATCAACAGAATTCTCCATCCTGAATATCTTCCTCTTTCCTTTGCTTTCGTCTTAAGTTGCAAGCTATATGGCTGTCCTAAGGACGGATAATGATCATCATCATCATCATCACTAACATCGTCGTCACATTGCGTTGATACATGTTTTCCTTCTTGTGCAGTAGTGTGCACATGTCGTTGAGAGTGTGTTGTGTTGTAAGCATATAAATGGAATTGAGATAATTCATCCGTTTTTCTTTCTTGTCTCCATCCATCCTACACACTACACACATATAATCCAATCTACTTTGCTTGTGCTCTTCATCTCCTTCGCTTCTTCAAAATCCTCTTTCTAATGAACGACCATCTTGAAAAGCCCGAGAAAAGGGGGAAAGGAGAAGATGTGAATGTTTGAATGTGTTGGTGATATTATGCTATTTCTTCAAGACAACGATCGTCATCATCATCATCGTCAACACCACCAACGTCCCGGTCGTTCGGTATGTAATAGTAACATCCATTTTATTCAAGCATGCATGTCTCTCTCCTGCCTGCCTACAGTGCACTTGCACTACAAACCTTATACAACATTATCAAGAACATACGTTCATACATTTTGTCATCTTTTAAAGAAGAAAAACTAGCTTTTACATCTTCTTTTTCTTGTTTCTACAAAATTCATTTCAAATTATATTACTCCACGGTTAAAGGAATGCCTTCTTCTGATACTACTCATCCACAATCACCATTTCCTTTCAATCTCAGCATCTTCCTTGACTTGGCTGACTCATACTGAGCAAACTACCAGACCCACACGTACACCAACAGCGGCATAATTTCTAGGGAATAATATTTAAACTTCACATACCTAAAAATGTCTTAATATCCTTAAAACTATGCTTGCATCCCTCCTTTTTTGCCTTCATTGGCTTGTATTATTACTTCATCTCAAATATCATACGACTATAATATAATATACACTTATGGTACATAGGTACATGTCTAAATAGAAATAGTTAAAGTATATTATCATGTGTGTAACTTGTAGGTACATGTCTGCATAATACAACACGACACATCCGTTTTTACTACATCATCAACCAATTCCCGTTTTTTCCATACTTACTAAATACTTTTTTTGCTAAGAATACACAACACATGTGCATATTGACTTCTTCAAGAAAAAAAAGTCCTTCCCAAGTTTATTGCTCGCCACAGTAGCACCATACCACATGCATCAAGCTTTTGTAACGGCTAAATGCATACATTCAAACAAGATATGCATTGATATTCTCTTTCGTTTCGTCTTCAGAAAACAGAAACGGGAGCCTGACTTTTTTTCTCCTCATTTTCCATCTACAATGAGGATTTCTATTTTGGTTCTGTACAAATTTGGAATGGCATGAACCACACTTGGCCAATCATATTTAGCTACCGTGATTGGACTATCTTTAAAACATTTCGGAGTGCAACCTTAAATGATCCTTTTTCTAAAGCATCTTCATTTTCTTGTGTCTTAAAAGATTTTTTTTCTTATGTCATGCATGCATATGTATATCGCTAGATAATATTATGTATTAAAAGTTGTGTAAGCTAAAACTAAAGCCTCTCTCTCACTCATTCCGTCTCTTCAGTATCAGTTTTACCATGTCATCATTATATTCCAACCGATATTCCCTTTCAAATTATAACTAGTGCAATATCTACCAGAATACCGCACACATTCACAAAAATATAATATATTAAAAATATCCTTGAGAATAAGGCATCCTTTTGAAAAAGGTACAAAACTGCAGCTCATTTGCATCAGTTCTCTGGACCGGACGTGATGTTCCTCCGTCGTCCTCTTGTCGCGCAAACATCAACTTCACAAAAATTTTCTACTTTAAAAAGAATTTTTCCCTTTTTATTTTACCTACTAAAGGACAAGTCGCTTTTGTATTTTCTTATCCAAACAAAAAAATATTCATTTTTATTCAACTGGCTCAGAACAAAACCCACATTCAAACGCAAATTTAAATTTATTCTTCAGCTATTCGACCTTTTACTGTCATTTTGAATTTCTGAGGATTACGTCAGGCAACTACACGTATCCCCAAAATATTTGGTGTGTGTCGTGGATGAATAATTACGAATGGAACTTCTCACATTCACTAAAGTATTATCTGTTTCGCCGCAAACTTCATTTTATACGTCTCTTATCAGTTCAATTTTTTTCTTATCTCCTCGTCACAAAAAGTTCAATTACAATTTCATAATATACAAATGAATGCGCGACTGCTGCTTCCATCAGTTTCAATTTTATCATTATACCTTAAGTAGTTTTCAGTTTTCTTGTGAGTTTACACACTATCATTATGCAGATTTTCCAAATACCACAAGAGAGTCTTGTATAGTCGTTAAATCACAAAACTTACATGCACCGTGTAGTTTGATAGTGGATTTTTTATAACCAATTGCCTTACAGTAGAAAAATGCTCCCAATTAATATTAGTTGTCGATTGTAAGCCATCTTCAAAGAAAATCTCACAGGAGAAAAAAAAGAGATCGAAGCAAGCAAACCAAAAAAAAGTTTGCTTTCAGTTGTTGACTTTACTTCAAACTCTTATTCTTATTATTAATACCTTTTAGTTTTTCTTTGCATTACTCTTTGTCAGAAAAAAATCTTTGGAAGTCGGCAATAAGTGAGATTACAACCTAGCCAGAGCAAATCGAAGGAGAAAAAAATATATAAAAATATACAGATATCAAAAAAATATATGTAGTTCTTCATCTTTGGTTCTCAGACAGACAGTACAGGACTTAAATCACATAATTTCTTCCTCTTCCCTGAGCTAATTTTTCTCCCTACTTCCTAATAGTGATAGCAGTAGTTGTTCAGCTCATCATCATCAAACTTGTCTGTCAGTAGTTCATCCTCTTCTCTTCTTCTCCATTTATTCGCTTAACTGATTGTGAACCAAGTAAAAAATTATTTCTGTACGTTTTTTTTTCTTACTACTTTCTTTCCATTCATTTTTCTTGTACACTTCCAACTTTTTTTTTATACTTTCCGTACTTCTCCACTGGAACTACCCGTAACTCACCACATACCATCACCACTATTTTCAATAGTGATAACTAAAACCTTACATACCAAGTCTAGTAACTATTATCATCACAAGTGATGGTTTTCTATACCATACTAGTCGTATTTAGTAAGAAAAAGGAAGAAAAAAACTTCTCAAAAAGATTTCCTTCTATCTTGGTGGATACAACAAAAAAATATTGATTCTTTACCTTAGTGTAACGTGCATCGAACTTGTAACAAACGTAAAACATTCTGTGTGTAGTATACTTAAATGGACTTAAAAAAAGTAAGAGAAGAAAAGAAATCGTATCAAATCCCACACACCCGCATCGCATCTTCTTAGGTAATGTGTACAATGTAGATACATACGTAACTATTCTTGATCCTTTTTGCGCCTGGTGGTAGAAGGAAATCAGAGAGAGAGAGAGAGGGACAAGAAAAGGAAGAAGAGAATAACAGCAGGACTTCTGAAAAAAGAAAGAAGACTTAATCCACCGCCATGAGACGAGATACCACACACAGTTTGCAAATCCAGCTTCTTCTAACTACCATATCGCTATATATGTACATCACTATCTACAGAATAAAAGTTTAAGTTGAACTTGGACATTTTCACCGACAGCAGCGGTAGTTGTAGTAGTAGTGTATCAACATATCTCACAACCTGCTTAGCAAAAGTCTTCGGAAGGAAAAAAAATAACATCAGGACATCAAAAAACGACTTTCATCCTTTATCCTTAAATCTGCTGGGACACATATAACAACCAACCAACCCATACAAGAAAAAAAATAGTATAGTAATGCCGGCAGTTGTTGTATGTATGCCATATCTTCGTGTTATTCTTGGTATGGAATGAACAAAACATTAAAACTAGAAAGCTAGAAAATAACAACAAAAGAAACAATGAAATTTAGTCACTTGGAAATTTTTTGAGAATGGCGATAGCTTGGACAATAGGAAACTTTTAAGAAGAAAAAGACAATCTTTTTGTTTTTAAGTGACTTTTGTAAATCTGTACATTCTTTTATTTTGGGAGGGAGAGAGATAGTTTTTAACTCAATCTATTGTCCACCAATACACGGAAATCTAAAAGAACGGATGAAAGAAAAAATAGGAGAAATTTGTCCCGTTTCACGAAAAAGACGATGATGTTCAAGTTGATGTGGATGCTGCGATGTACTTTCTTTTTTCCTCCTTGAGAGTTTTGTATGACAAAAGTAGGAAACAATGTCGTTTGGCAATCAGTGAATGTGTCACATCAAAACAAAAAAGTTTCCCCTTTTTTCCGAAAGAGAAAGAAAAGGCTTTAGAAAAACGGATCGACAAATCACCGCACAATACAACTATGAAGACCCAACGACAGAAATAATAATAATTTCGGTGGCAATAACAATTCACAGAAGTTTATCCACAATTGCCATCAAATCAAACAAAAAAGTCAACCAACCTTGGAAGGAAATCAAAACAAGAGAGAGGAAGGAGAGTAGCGGAAATGGCACAAAAAATCAAGGCAACCCCACAGTCGAACTCCATGCTTCTTTACTTTCACATATTGCTGTAATATTTTATGGAATGTAATGAAGTATGGAGAGCTAGTGGGGTAATTTCGACTGATTTTTTGATCGCTCATTTTCCCATAAAGAGTTACACACAACATACCACATTATCTTATTTTGACACACAATCAATATGGATGATTAATACACTTGAGGCAGTACACAAAACTACTAAAAATATCTGAAAATTCATCTTATTTTTACAAACCTACAGCAGTAGTTTCACCAGAGCAAAAAGGAAATGCAATTCAACAAACTTGTTGGTAAGTATTAAAAATAATTTTATCCGTAATACAAAGCAACCCTAATTGATATAATCATTCCATGACTCGCAATTTGAGAGTTTATACGTACAATAAGTGTTTATTGTTATGAAAATTTGAATGTGGTCAATAAATTTTGTTTTAACTGTCCCGACTGAATACAATAATAGACCTTGTTTGTATATCATATTATCGCCTCGGTCAAATAAAATGGAGAAGAGAAAACATTCAATTGTGTAATGGCAAGGCAGGAGGTATGATGTAGTTGTGGTCATTCCGTTTACGTTCATTTCCACTCGCTCGCTCATTATACACAACAGAACAGCGTACTATACATATTTGAAAAAGAGAGACTTTCTCTGTGTACATTTTGTTATTGTAGTATTTATAGCCATTAACCTTTTTACTTTTAGGCGCCATGGGCCATGATGAGTTGATTAAATGAGCAAACTTGCCATTAACATTAAAACAGCAAACAATACAAAAACATAGTAACCGCTTAGAGTGAGTGGAGAATGGGAGGATATAAAACCAACAAAACCAGAGAGAAAGATGGAAGATGCAAGAGAAAAAGAGGAAGAGTATTAAAAACGTAATTCAGCCACGGCTACCACCACTGCCATTGTGAAGTCAAACTCATTTCACCCTTTTTCCTTTCTCTATGCCCAATATATTTCACTCACCTTTTGTAATTTCCAAATAACTTGCTGACGGTGGTCGGTTTAAAAACTACCCGTACTAGAAATAAGCGTATACTTCTTAAGCAATAGAATCCACCCATCCATACATCATCAACTGAGAGATAAAACCAAGCTGTGTGTCTGTTTTAGAGAAACCCAATTCCAACTAAAGTACATAATATTACAATCTTCCGGAGGACGAAAACTGAAGAGGAGAGACCTCTGCTTCCTTGGCCATTTCTGAAAAACCGCCGACCAACAACAATTCATGATGATGAGTCGCTAGCTGAGAGAGAGAAAGCAGCGCTTAATTATATCCCAAAAACCATGTTTGTTTGTTACTACTTGCCTCTCATTTTGCCTTCTGCCTACTCTTTGGTTTCATATCCATCCAATTCTCTCCAGAAAAAAAAACTGGATCCTAGAATGAGCAAGGTATGTACTCAGTCTGGAAGCAAATGTGCCACCAAAGACATTGCCATTAGTTTCCTGTTTTTGTGCAAATTGCACGGGATTCACCACACCACCCAAAAAAAAACCTAGAGAGGATGGCATCTCGTGGATGCATACCAGCGGGGAAGGGAAGTAATATTTCCAGTCGTTTGAGTCACACCAGCAAGCACCCCAGTAGCAAAAGAATAGGATTATCTAGTTGGTGCTATTTACTACACTTAAAAATGGTAAGCATAAAACCCCATACCACTACCATCACCACCACCATGTTATATGTAAACATTTATTTTTCGCTACAACAAAAATATCCAGTGAGACCGAGAGAATTAAGTAAGGTGCATATTTCTTGCCTGAATATTCGATGACTATTTTCTTGCCTGTTGTTAAAGGATGTGTTATTATGTGTTTGCACACATAACTTTGTTACTAGTTTTTTTTACCACTACCATCCGCCACTCACACACAAACAAGTCATATGGGTACACGTACAAACACATTATCTCAAATGTACATACTCCCAATAGAACACCACCACACCGCATCGCTCCCGCTCTCAATGAGAAACTTTCTCTTTCTAACTCGCCACTCAACTCTCTACTCACTCCCAAGTCCCAAGCTGTTTTGTTTTCTCCTCTCTCTCTCTCTCTCTCTCCTCTTGTGGAAAAAGCTTAGAAGGTCATAAAAGCATTGTACAGCTGAAGTAGAGAGAGAGAGCCTAGCATATAATGGGCCGTCTTTCTGACAACGGTGCTAAATTTATGTTGCATACTATTCCTAGGCGAGCCGTCTCCTCACAGTCTCAACTCCTTTCATCTCTGATTTATAGGCTTCTCCGGTGTCATTTGCTTTGTTTATTCCACACATTATTAACCATACAACATAACATACAAGGTGCAACCTAAAAAAAAGCGAAAGCCACCAACAACAGCAACAACTCATCTAACAACAATACTTTGGATATCAGCAGGAGGATACTGATAATACCTTTTCTGGAATACAGTCACTATCATTCATTATTACAATGGCTATATACAACACAGCCGACAATTTAAAACAAAAAAAAACTCTTTTCTTATCAAGTTTTCTTCTCAACCCTCACATTACCACCATCTATTTTTATCATCATCGAGATATCCACTGTCTCAAGCAAAATACAAAAGCAACAGCAAGCAGGTAATAACGTTTTAAGTAATATTCATGCGTTTCTTCCTTCTATCCTTGCAACTGCTGTTTTTTTTTTGCATCTCACCCTTTTCCCCTCCTACTAACATCATCATAATATTTATTCATTCTCCTTCCGACTTCCTACCGACAATGAGAAAACAAAAAAAAATGGCTTCATGATAATAACGCCATAATGATGATAGCAATTCTTGTCCTGTTCTCTCTTTCGTCTTATCTGAAAATGAATGAATATCCCCATAAGCTCCCTGAGGAGAAATACTACTATCTATCTAATTCTCCCAACAAAAACCAACTAACGACTTGACTTGACATTATTTACCAAAGAAGCAGCACTCATTCCACCACGATACACAAAACCAACCATCTCCTCCACAACATGCACACAATATGATTATGTGAAAGCTTTTTTTTCTTGTTGCTTTCGCATGTCCTTTATTCCATGCACATCTCTCTTTTCTTTCATCTTATATTTTTTTTACCAGAGACCATGCAGAATCCATAGCACAACAGAAGAATCAAAAAATACTAAAAAAAACGAAGACACAACATGTCTCCATTTTTTCCAAGAACCCATCCAACGCATCCCAGAATACATTCCCATTTAACAAAACGTTTTCAAGTCTATTTTTGTTCAGAACACGACATATCCTACCACTACCACAACCAACAGACGATACATAATAAGTAAAACGGCAGATTTGCACAGAGCAGTTTGAGTTTGGAGACTAAACGAAGCTATACAAAGTCTTTCCAATCATTTATGAGGGTATATATGTTGTTCTGAGCGTGAGTTCGAAAACTGCTTACATGTTGGTGGATGTGGATGTGACTTCACCAGATATTTTCGATGGATAACCGTTGAAAAACAAGCACGTTCCGTATTAGTTGGGAAACTAGAAATGCCAACATAGTCATCGTCATCATCCTCATTGGATCACCAGAATTGAGAATGGGGTCCCGATATCGCTAGCTCGAGCTGTATAGCTATCGGCTAAAATACCATCATCATCATACATTACATGACTATGACTATGTGAAGATGATGATCTTCATCATCTACCATCATGCCAATAATACTCATGTTTAAAAGGTAAAGTTCTGTAATAGTCGCTTTTCTAGTACCACCATCACTACAGTTCTTCACGAGAATTCACAACTCATTTCCTGCATTTGGTCTCTTCCTCTGAGAATCCAATACACAAACAACACACACATAACAGAGCGAACAATTGCCAACGTCTCTTGGTATTCAATCAATGTCAACAGTTAACATAAATGTTTATCCGTTCCTCTTTCACTCAACAGCAGCCCTTTTCTCCATTTTTTCAGAAGAACGTTTCATACATCCATACATTACATAGCCCTTATATTCATGCATCCATGAAAACTAGATTAGATTGTTGGTTCTTTGCTGCTGATCATGATCATCATATAAACTCCACAGTTATTTATTAGCTCCATATGCCATCTCATACCATACCAGAGAGTAAAAAAAACATAACATATAGGATTGAATTTTCTACTCTGTTTGTTCCAAAAATATTCAGTCAGCCTCACTCAGTCAGCAAGACAATAGCTTAATGTTTATACTAGAACATAAATAAATACAATCCAAAGCAATGTGATACAGTAGAATGACGATGATGACTGAACTGATATATCAGCAGTTTAGAAAAAACACAAAGTTAGAAAAGCAAACCTTTTTTTGTTAAGGGATCCCAAGACCATCATCATTGCAAGCAACAGCATTAGGATTCCTAAGGGAAAGTTCCAATTCATTCCATTCCAAAAAATGAAGTTAAAAACGACGACAATGGAAATGAGAAGTAAGTAAGCACAAATACACGAGCTGCTGGATTGTTTTCACTAAAAATAAACTTGATCATCATTCCGTTCTGTTCTTTCTTTTGTCTCCTTTTCATCAGAATCATTTCCATAATATATAAAATTTATGCATCTCATGAATGTCTATTCTGCGCTCCATCCTCCTTTAATAGCTGTACAAAAAAGTTTCTCTGGGAAAAGTCTTTTGTTTTTGTAGCCAGCAAAAAAAGGGAGAATGTACATCAAAACCTACTTACTTGGAACCAAGCTTTTTATACACACATGTATGTATTTATACGCTTGCAACCACCTTTTTTACAACATTTCCTTGTACAATGATCAAAACACATTGACATCCAATTGAATTCCAACTATTATCAACATCCCCACTACAACTACACCCTCTACTCCACCACTTGACTATCCAAACTACTTTAAGAACCACTAACCTTTTTTTCCCATTCAATTCTTTTCACTCTTTCAATTTAAACTCCTTCAATTGCAATTGGGCTCATCTCTTTTTTTCAAACATAACAGAATAAGATGAAACACTACTATTTGATTTAACTTTCAAGATGCATCCATTTTACTAGCTTTGTGTCTTGTCTTGTCTGCTACATTTGTTTTTTTCCTTCCTTCTCAAAAAAAATATAACATCACCAGAGAAAGCCTTAAAACTCACATATTATGTCACAGCCTCTTCCTCTCTTCAGGCAAATTCCTTTCTCTTAGCAAACCAAGCTAGTAAGTGTTTTTATATTCCATATAATATTATTTTATTATACACACAGGCGGAGCAGAGAGAGAGAGAGAGAGAGCTACACATTTACCTGCCGCATGAATACACAGAGTTCCTTTTATCAGATCAATAATAATACTCTTTCTCTGTTTCTTTCTCTCTATCCTCTACTTTTTTACTCATCCTTGCCATTCTCTCTATGAAAGCTCACCACGATCTCTATCCCTTATCTTTAAATTGAATTTTTAGGTGTACGAAAGCATGATCCATAAACCTTCACAACCCAATAAAAGAAAACAACGGGATGGAAGGAAGGAAGGAAAAGACGCATCAGTGAAGGCAAGGAGTGCCTGTGTAATATCAATCCAATGCGATGCAAGTTATGTCGATATCATCAAACAGCTCTGGATTATTTTCGTCATTTAAACTGAAAAAAAAAACTATTAGTACTGAGGAGATTTTGATCAAAAGAGGACGAACCGAAAAGAGAAGATCCATGTCATAAATATAGGGATATACACAGCAAACATAAAACATGGCAATGGAGAAAAATAAAAGAATAATAATAAAATGAATACTGTTTCATCTTTAAACACCCAATATTTTTCAGGTTCCGATTTACCCTTGTTAAAATGATTCTTCCAGCTACTTTCTTTTCAGTGCTGATGAAATGAAATACATTACAGTAGCTATTCGTTATTAAATGTATGGGTGTGTTCTTGAAATAACATTTCCGGAATGAGCGTGTGAAAACACCTTTCATTTTCATTCCCATGCAAATATTTTCAGAAAAACGTTTTCTATGCTAAGTCAAGTCAGTCTTACTAGCTCAAGTAGGATCACTAAAATGTTGCTGGAATATTACACAGCTGAAGCCGTCAGAACATTTTTCCAGAAATCCTAACTATTGTCCCGTGCTACTTTTCATATAATAAATAGCACGTAACCTTACAATGAAATACTTAATAATTTTGGAAGGAAATGTAAATAAAATACACAAATAGAAATGTACGTATGTTTTATCTTAACTGGACCAAATTCCAATAAAGTTATTTATGTTGCAAAATAGCAGACATTGTGTCACAAACATCTTATCACGACTACAATTTATAACCCACTTTGAATTGAATGTGTACGAGAGAGAAAGAGAGAATGAGAAAGCACACAAGTCGCACACCAAAAAATATAGGAAAGAACCAGCTGCCTCTTTTGTACTATGTGAAATGTACTACCACCAACAACAACATCTGAATCTACATAACAATAATATACTTTTGTGCTGCTCTTCTTTAACAACAAAAGCCATACAACAAAAAACCAAATACCACCTACCTCACTTTTTCAACAACAAAACACTGTCTCTCTCTCTCTCTTCCTCTATAGAAATGTTTTAAAATGTTTTAAACGAGCGAAAAGTGTAGTGTAGTGTGTGTGTTCTGTTGTGTGAATAGTAAATGTTGTTGAATGTTAAAATAAAATTGAACTACTGCAACTATGAATGAAAAATATCTCATTGTTCGCCGGAGGGGAACCTTAATACATACGTGTGAATTATGATCGGAAGTTTTCTTTCATGAAGCATCACTCCCCTGGGCACTCTACACACCGCACCATCTCAACTCTTCTACTACCCACTTCAGTAAACTGCATAACAGCAGTAGCAACCGAACCGACCAAATATTTTTTTACAATGTAAAAGTAAATAGGACAACGACTTTTACTTTTTTAAAGCTACATATCCCTACACTACTATACATACTTTTTGCATATAATTCTATACCATCCTCCTGATCCTTATCACATTATCGTCATTTTTCTCTGTATAAATAGGTCCGATGTTTTATATACATTCTTAACCAAACATCAAATGCTATAGCTTCTCTAACCTGAAACCTGAATAGTTTCCGGAGTCTCCGGATACAATTGGTTGTGATATGACAAAACAAACCTCTACTATCTCTTCTACCACTAACACCACTCAAGGAAGAAGAAAAAAAATTGTAAACGTGTGAGTACAATGTATCTGAGTAGAACAGAAAATATGAAAAGAGGGTCTGAAGTTCTCAATCTTCCTTTCCGTCAGATTTCCAATGTCTTTGGAAGAAGGGAAGCGAAAAAGAAAGAAAGTATAATACTACCTCTCCATAATATTCCATCCATCTCTACCATAAAATCCTCTCCCTAATATGGTGGGTTTTTTCTCTTAAAAATTGTATACTAATAAATATGTACATTCAACTTCCAAACGTAAAGCAAACTTCATCTCCGTCAGAGGCATCATCTTCCCTTTCAGCTCAGAGCGGTGGTTATAAGTTATAATATTACTTGGGTAGTGTAATATGCATGTGTACATTTTTTTTCCTGTCATACATCCAGTAGCTGGAGAGTAAAAAAAAGGCAATAAAAGAGAAGGATAAAAAGAGAGATGCAATGGAAATAGAACCAAAAGCACACAGGCATCATCGTCGTCATGATCAGCTCAGAATCCTACAGAATAAAAATAAAAACTCATACAAAAAGACAAGCAAAAAAACCAACAAGAAGGAACTGAACTGAGAAAGACGCTTTGTACCAGAAGGCAAAATTCATGATTTTTTCTCTATTTTTTCTTTCTTTTTTGGTATCTGTTTAGCTTCTTATGTAGCTTTACTAGTGTACATAAAGTACAACGATAAAGAAATACATATATATGCTCTCTCTTGCGTCTTGTCTTCCTCTTTTGGTCCATTCTATTTCCACAATGTACCATACCATCACACCACCACTTCCCTTCGACATCTCTCAGAGAGTGAAACAGCCCTGCCAGTTTTGATCATGCACACATACACATTGGCACGTGTTCGGAAATACAAAAATGAAACTCCCTTTCTTTCTTTTTTCCCCTCTCTCTTTCTCTATTCCCAACCAAACGCACACACATATTCAGTAAAAAAGAGTTACTGGTGGTGTTGGTGGTGAAATTGAAGCACCGCTTTTCTATATAAAAAAGGGAACAGAAGCAAGATAGCTCAACTACTTCTCCTTGCTCGTCTGCCTCTAGACCAGAGACTCCATGTCAAATTCACCCGTTCCATTCCGGGGGTTATGAGAAGAAGCAGAAAAAAAGCAAACAGCAACTTCTCTAGCTGCTGCTGTGTGTGCCTACCAGCCAAAAAAAAAACTCTACAACCACCATTTCTTTTTTCATATAATATATTATTATTCCAATACCCCGCACAGGCTTTTTCCTTTTATTCTCACAGGAAGAAGTGAAGGAAATGAGTGCACAAGAGAAAGCTAATATAAAACTCAATAATAAACGCACTACCACCATGCCACTTATACATACACTATGAATAACGTACACTTTTTTCTCGCTGTTTCATCTTCACTTCACTACCTACAAAGTGTAAAGCTCAAGGTAGAAGTAATAGCATATAACCAGGGAGGAAACCATTCACTCGCTCAGTTCTAAATAGTACCTATATTTTCCATCTATTCACCATCCCTTGTATCCCATCCCAGGTTTTAAGACACTCTTAACTTTTTTCGTTACTACCTATACAACTTCTCATCGGAAGACCTGAAAACAAATGAGTTGTGTCATTTCATTTTTACGCATACATCCTTTTTCATGGAATATAACAAGAACAATTGCACTTTCTATCTGTGCGCCTTTCCATACCGAAAAAAAATCACTTTTACTTTCTCCAAGTTTTCCCCTTACTGGTGGATATTGATCAACATGGTGCAGAATGGGTCATAAATAGTACAATAAGAAGGAAAAGGAACTGGCTGTTCCTTATGTATGTGTGTGAGAGGAACAGAAAGAGAGAGGAAGAGGCTAATAATATCGACAAAATAGTAATAAAAAGTTTTCTTCTTCTTCACT
Source organism: Entomobrya cf. arborea Gr-Col-00668 (assembly GCA_034699025.1). Taxonomy (NCBI): domain Eukaryota; kingdom Metazoa; phylum Arthropoda; class Collembola; order Entomobryomorpha; family Entomobryidae; genus Entomobrya; species Entomobrya cf. arborea Gr-Col-00668. Next base: position 4,813 of record JAQIWN010000130.1, on the reverse strand, counting down.
TTTTTTCTTTCTTTTCCAACTCAACAACTGTTTCATTCACAGCCATTTATGATATGTCAGTCAAACGTCAACCAATTTACTCCTAAGAAATAGGCAGTACATGGATGCATGGTACATTGATATTTGAAGAAACATTTTAATATATTTTCCCTTGTTCAATGGCTTGTCTTTAATTAATTTTCCCTTGTCTGGAATGTTTGTGTTCCTATAATTGAAATACATGAAAAGAGATTTTGAGAAGCTTAGAGATCCATAACTGCAGGAATATTTCTTTTTAACGTCAATGTCAGTTCTTTATTTTAAAGTTTATAATCCAACACATTTTTTTTATCCTACGTACGACGTACATGTATATTCAATATAAAAAACGATATAGCACAAAACGTATTTGATTTTTGTTTCCATCCCCTAAAATCGACCATGCTTGAATGGAATAATATATTGCAAACTTTATAAAATACATTATGTTGAAGCAACGCCATAAAATAGGTTATATATCAAATGCACTACATCTATTGCAGAAGAGAGACAAGGAGATACTAAAAACTGTGGATAGAGAGTGTGTGTGCATGTGTACAAGTACTCCCGTCTTACTTCCACCACCACCACCAACACATCACCATCATCCAGTCTTAATGTTCCAAAAAGGATAAATGGGAAATCGAAGACTCGACAAAATTTGGCAATCTTATATCCTAAATTCCACTTCGTCTTGAGATAAACGTCTTTCGATTACGATGATATCCATCCTTATCCCCATCCACTACCACCACCACAGGCAAGGCAGTAAGCAGTAAATGTCCTGATGCTCGTGAAACTTTTTTTTATATAAAAGTATTATAGAAAAAAAGTTTCTTTCTTATTTCATTTTACACTGTGAAGCTGCATACTGCGTGTACACAATACAAACTGAGCTAATAGCGATTCCCATTATATTTTCCTTTACCTTTCTATAACCCATTATGCCACGACGAGACATAAAGAAACATTCTTTTTTTTCTGTATGATTTCTCATTTTATATATATTAGAATAAAACCGGGTGTTCCTCATGCTAAATTTCCTTCCTTCTAGAATCTAGAATAGAGCAACAACAACATCAGTAGAAATAGCAGTGCAGTAGTCAGCAGCACCATCATGATTCAGTCTAATATCCTATTTTTTTCCTCCTGCTTATGCACAATGACTTTCACTTGCAGACACTTGAGCGCAACAAAGCACCTTCTTAACAAAAACTAGAGAGAGAGAGGCAAGTAAGAAGCAGCAAAAGCTATGGCTAAAGAGGGGTAATGTATATCTAAAGACATCAACGTCAATGACTCCTTAATAAAAACAAAATGAGCACACCTTTCCCTCGTCGAAAGGTCAAAAGAACCCTGCCCCTTTTATTACAAACACATACATTTAACGTCCTTTTTTCTATTTTTTTTTCAGGAAAAGTTTTTCTAGTTCAGTTCACTTTTTTTTTCGTGATCCACTCGACTGTTATTGCGGAAACGTTATAATAATACCCAATAGTACCCTAATAATTCACAAGACAAGAAAAAAATACGATTTTTTTCTATATTTTTTTTCTCAAGTACTCCACACGAAGAAGAGTAAGTAGCATAATATATTTCGCATCGCAAACTCTCTATATTACCTATTAAAATCACCATTTTTATTGCCCTTATCCATTTTCTTTAACATATCTAAAGGAAGTTCGAAACTAATTGGTATTTCTTTCCCATGGTCATCACTCCATCATCAAATGAAATATTATTATTACACCACAGTGCCCTATATACTTTTCAGATGTGTTTAACAAAACGACAGAAGATTTCTTGACTCTTTAAGTTTATATACCAAACTCTAAATATTATTCGTCATATTTTTTTCTATTTATCTCATCATCCATATGCATCATATTTTGCATTAAACTTGCTCCTTTGTAGCTATCTAAACATGAATTTCATAGTGTCTCTTTTCATCCAACCAAAATTACATTATTTTTCTCTTTTTGGAAACTCTATACTTTACAACTGACTTTGAATGGCTTTTCAAAAAAGTGAATTTATAGTGAACTAGCAAACGACTTATGTAGTAAGTAGTAATGGTGGCAGTGGCAGTAATATTATTATATATATTATAGCACTAGAATTTATTTCGGAACTTTAAAACTTTATCTGAAGGTTATAATCTTTGCTATATCTGAGCTGAGCAAGGGTAGAAAAAAAACTAACCGTCATGTTCATGATCATCATGATCACCATAAAACTTGGTTAGGTATAACTACATAAGTAAAAGTATATATGCCTGGATAAAAAATAAAGATAGATTTTTTTATTTAAACTATATGAACTTTTCTTGGAGAAAGTGAAGACGTAAAGAATATTTCATAGTAAAGCGTATTATCTTAATGTAACTCTGACTCGCTTTTTACTCTTTACTTTCTCTTTTTTTTCCTGAGTCTGTCTTTCTCTCTATATAGTTATTTTTGGCTGAGTCGTTTCTTTTTTTCTTTTGACTATCTTAAACTCACACAGTAAGAGAAACTAACAAGAGACACAGACAGACAAGCAGGAAAAGCAGTAGTTTTGTGGAAAAAAAGAGGTTTTCCTCTTCTATCTCTTGTCTTCCAGTTTCCCTGCTTTGGCTTGCTGTATATTTTATGCTTCTGACTTGACTATGCGGGTTTATTTTTGCGGTTTTATCATCAGTTCAAATATCCTTAACGGCTTGAATTCTCATTCCAATATTAAATCCCTTTAGTTTATACCGTCATTTTCGGTGGAAGCTGAGTAGTAACAGCAGCATTGGAATTTCTCAAGTTTAGACCTAGGCCACATGGCTTCAAAAAGACCAACTTCGAACCAACCAAAGTCACTTTTTCAATGTTCGCTTACATTTTATATTATTCCTCATTCAAAAACATTATCCATTGAAAAACTATACATACATTAATACGTACGTGCATCCACATTCTGAGCAGCTTTAACTATCATTTTCTTTACTTCTTCCTATTAATCCTTCCTTCCTCCACCACTATCACGGCCACAGCTGTGTATAAAATGTGTATACCAGCGTAATAAGTAATACAAGTTAGAATTTCTCTGACACGCTCAAATGTCTCAAAACCACATTTCCATGTTACCTATTTTTATTACTATCAACAGTGCTTTAGAATCAAGCTTTCCATGCGTGCCATTCGGTATGTTCATTTTGTGGAATTTAGGTTTTGTGTCGTTAGCTAAAATAATTATGTCTGTATGGACCGATTAAAGTACCCATTATCATATTCAGCGTTAGAATATATATTGTATTTTGATGATTACGCGTGTGTACATATATGAATGACATATTCACATTTCTAAAAAACCATTTCGGAAGGATGAGCTAAGCGATGAAAAATAAGTTTATGCATTACTTATGCAGAAAATTTTGGGAGAAATAATACCGAACAAAATGATGATATGACTCTATACTTGACTATAAAGTTTTTTATGGGTTACGTATCTCATAATAGGAATTTTCCTACAGTTTTATTCCATATTCCAAAAGTGATATATATACCTAAGGTAAAAGCCGTGGTTTGAAGTATTTTAAAGCATTAAAAACTATGAATGTAACGTAACGTATCTTACTTTATATTAAAATGTAACAAACTTTAACATTTCCCTCACCACCACCGCCACCAACTCTTGGAGGAATGGAGTGAAATGTGTGCATAGAGTACTTATGTATATGTATGCATAATATGCAAAATCTTTCTGATTTCACGGTTCCTTCAACTCAACCCAGTCATATATTTCCTTTTCCATTTTAATCCTCTTCATTTAAATTCCAAATTGAAAATGCTTTGAGCGAAACGTGTTTCATTGGCATTTTATGTGCGCTTTTCCAAGTAGTAGCAACATTCCTCAGTCGACTCCCATCCCAGCGCAGCGTTCTCTTTCACTTTTCTACTTTCTTCTTACTCAACTCCCAGCTAACATTATCTTTTAATTCTAGTAAAATCCAAGCTTCTGGTCTTGGTTCTGGTCTTGTCTAGTATGGCATAGCCCTATTTTCATTTTGTACCATAAGATCGTCCTCTTATACTCAGTCAGTCGATTTACGTAAGTCAGATAAATGGCTAGGCAGACACATCATAATACATATTGTGTATTCGTCTACCTCTCTCTTTGTGTAAGCCTTTTCGAGTGTTTTTGTTCAGCTTAAGTATTTACCCTTGCAACAACGTAACACATTTTCCATTTTAGCCATTCCATTTTCTTATTCAAGTACTAATGGCAATCATCATTGAAAACAAATAGCTATAGACCATTCAAAGAAATAACCTTTTACTCCCCACGTCTGTCAGCAACCCAATGCCAAATGCATGACTAAAAATTACTTTCTACTTTTAAAAACAATTTGAACTTTCACTAGACAAATTTCTTCACGTTTATTCCATACACGGCTCATTTTCCGTTATCAATTTTACTCAAACAATTCAACTAAATTCTATCAAAAAATATGCACAGTCAGTTATCTCATTAAAAGGACAATTTACTTTTATACTTGTAATCCAATAATATTTTTAAGTTGCTACTACCACAAGACTCAACATAATTACATATCGCATGAAATAGCTGATAACCTTGCCACAAAATACAAAACTTGCTACCTAAATCATATGTATGTACTAATCTACTTTATGAATGGGTTGTTGCGGGAGTAAAGGCTGATTTAGAGTCGTAAAAGTAACATTGTGAGTAACATTGTACATTAAAATTATGATTTTCACAAATGAAAACCATAAGAAAAAACTCTAAAGTCGATGCTTAAATTAAT
>JAQIWN010000129.1:0-51005 GCA_034699025.1 Entomobrya cf. arborea Gr-Col-00668 | reverse complement strand
TCTTAAATATCATTATGTAATACAAAATACATCCGACGAAGTCATTTTCAAACAGTTATCAAATTTTTTTGATGATTCATGAAGGGTATAGAAAAAGACCGTCTTTTAATGATTTCGTTTTAACTAAAAACCAATCTGGAGGCATCATAAAAATAAACTTCTTCGGCAAAATGTAAAATAACTTTTTTTTTGGTTCGAATGAAGTATATTTATCACCGAAAAAACGAAGTGTTTGTTGTGGGTACACACATATGTATACCATTAAGCATTTAACTTTATTTTTAAATCTTCGAAATGGCACGCATCACCCTTCCCGTCCTTTAATCTTCTAAACAGCTCCATCATCGTCATGAATCAACATTTTTTTGCAAGATTGGAATTTTGGCTTATTCTACCACTCAGTACTACTATGCTACTACTTTGACTACTGACATTGCCATTTTAGTTCACCAGACGGCAAGCGATACGTCGGTGGAATGCCATGCCACGCTGCATTACAACTGGAGTACATTTACATTTCCGCAATGACAGCAAATCGCATCTCATCGTGGCAAGCGACATGGCGAGAAGGTCAAAACAACACAAAAACCGCTTGCATCATTTTAGTCGGCTTTTGCTCAACCGACGAAGTGTCTTTTCCTCCACTTCAGTTATGGTTGGTGTTTTGTTGGTGTTGATGGTACTTGAAAGAGTTTTATAAAAGAGAAATACTTCAAAATCTTTCAGCAACACAGCGGCACGTTCATTTTATGCATGCAAAACCAGCTAAAAATACATCTTTAAAACCATGTTTCAGTTTGACAATTTTATTTCTGTCATCACACGACGTGTCGGCTGGAATGACACTTTTAAGAACCACAAGAACCAATATGCACAGTGCTATTGAGCAGCAAAAAATAGTGTGTGCGTGAAATATGAAAGACATTTCAAAATTTAAGCGATGCTGGTATCTACTAGTCTGATAATATGATAAATCTAAAATATACCCATTACGGCAATTAATATTTCGCTACTTGTCAACTGAGATAGCAGGAAGAAGTTGAGATGGTATTATGTTGTTTGAAAGTGCAATTTTTATGCTACACGTTTCGTGTTAAAATGAAAATGCATCATTTTTTCAAAACTTGGCTGCTTTATTGCGGATGATGATTTTGATCTGATACGTCAAACTGATAATTCATATTAGCTCTATTAATAGCTCTTTTGTTGTGATATTGAATTCTGCTCTGTAAAGTTCTCGTAGTTTAGGTGGAAGAATAAGTCAAAAAGATTGACGGTTTCTATATGATTACGATAGATATACTTTTGGGAAAGATAAAAAAATACAGTATAATATGAAGTTTAGTTTAGTCATCAACAACTTATTAAAATGGAACCTTTAATCTGATTAAGTTGATAAAAATTTCTGAAAATAAAAATTGAAGAATAGTATTGCTCATGTAGTTTGTTACTGTCAGTAAAATGATACGGAAATGACAGGAAGAAAATGCATTTCGTTCCATGTTTTGAAAGTACAAATATGATTTTATAGTTTATCTCATGCAAACTATGGTTTTAAATTGTGACGCAATGACGCAAATGTATTAATCGTTTATTTTTTTGTAGATGCTCCTGAAATTGATGTCGAAAGAGAATCCGTAAACTCTGGTAAGGGCTATGACGCTGAACTCGTTTGCATTGTCCACGCCGAACCCAAAGCTCATGTAGTGTGGTACAAGGATGGAAGGCCCCTTGATATCTCCAGACATGTCACTGAAGAAAAGCAAAAGCACTACTGGATCCTTCACTTGAAAGAAGTTCAAGAAAGTGATTTTGGTAACTACACGTGTGTAGCAAACAATACATTTGGAAGGTCAAACAAGAGCATATACCTGACAGGTAAGCAAATCCATAGTAGAAAGAAGCATTTTATAGTAATTTAGTATGATCATATCTAGCTCATCTCTTTTTATATCTAGACTGACATAATAATGTCATGCTGAGTTGTGTATTAATTATACTTAAAAATTACTGTTTTCTTTTAACTTGTAGGTGCACCTAGTCAACCTATGCTGAAAGAAGAATATTTGGGCAAAGATCACTTGAGTTACACGGTAGTCTGGTCTTTGGAAAGTGCTGTTGCTGCTGAGGAGTTCAAGATCAAGTTCAGAAAGGTATGCAATGTTCAATTGTTTGCTGTAATTTAAAAAGACGTTTTAATGTAGTTTAATAGTATACAAGTTTATAAGAAAAAAATAGAGCATCATTCATGATAAAAAAGTTGCCACTTGCCAGTAAAATAGAAACGAGAAAACCCTCGGCCCTCCCATTGTCAAAAATTGATGCAGCGTAATTAATACGGAAGTTGCAATACGCTAGTTTTGTACATTGTTTATGAATTAACATTAGCATAAAATATAAATCAAGTTCAAGATCTGGGCTTCAGATCGGACAAGATAGTTCGAAGTTTAAAACACTTTTTAATATTATCAGATCAAGAACATAAAAACTTCTTTTAATTTATTGCCACTCGAACTTGACATACAACAAACTGCAACTACCCAAAATACGATTCCATTATAATTGAACTATTGATAATTTCAACTAGGGTGAACGAAATTTTATACGATGAGATAAAAATTCATGAAAATTTGTGATATAAGTAAAAACTTGAATTTTTAACATATTTTACACAGTGTAAAATGTCATCAAGAGCATAATAAACTTCCACTCAAGTTTAATGTACAACTTTAAAAAAAAATATTAGTGTATTTTATCATCGTCCATTCAATGGAGATTAACCCTTCTAAAGTGTAATTCATGAGATGCATAAATGTAAGATATAAAACTATATAATATAAACATATCTATCGCTCCCTTTCACTTTCATTAAATGTGTTCGAACAAACTTACAGTTGATCTCCAGCCCGTTAGATTTATTACCCTTTTCATATGCTATATAGTCATTAATTTTTTGTAAAGGCCAGATTATGATAGTGATTATAAGAAGACTATATGCAGTTGCAGTTTAAAATTACGAGATACTGGATTCTCGCTCGACGTAGAAAGGCAAGGAGAATGATCTATGAACTCTAAAAGTTTTACATAATAAGCGTAATAGTTCCAGAATAAACATATCAACAGCCATCAGATTGCATAAAGGAAGAAGTATATTAAGAAAGCTTTGTTCTCTGTTTCTCGTACTCTCACTTTCTGTCTGATGATGCAAAAGCTTGAGTCCTTGTGCAAGGCTTAAAATAATCGTAACATAATATCTGGGGGGATAATAATCGTATTGAATTACCGTTCTGGCGCTGCCGTTGACAGCTACAAACAGCCGGATGAGACACTGCGGAACATAACAATAATGTTCAATCCAATAATTCGAGAATGAAAATGGTGGTGGTGTGAACAGTAGCCATAATCGTTATTACACGTAGAAAAAAGAGTAAAATTATACCGTGTAAAGAGTCAGACAAAACACTTTGTACAACAAGTAATTGGGAGACATAGACAGGCAGGACAGAACAGAGGGTGTTTCATTTAAATAGAGGAGAAAAAATGAAAGTGAGAGTAATTTTGTGGTTGTTTGATGCGTATTAGAGATGCAATTTATGAATAAATGACTCACAATCACAACTTACTTTAATGATCTCTTGCTTTATATCAATTTTAAGTCCAGCAATCTGATTAACCCTTCTTAGACATATAGTGTCATTGTCATTCAAAAAAAAATAGATGAGACATTAAGCAGGGTGTAAGCGTCTTGTGGATTCCCAAGTTACGTGACACAAGGATTAATCTTGATTTGTTGACAATGACCGTGATGACAAGAATGTCTTTTGTATTCAAGCCTAATTTGGAATGAAATTATGGATACTAAGTGGAAAGAAGAGAATAGAATGAACAATTCTCCATTTTTTCAACTCAAAATATTGTTGAAGAATTTTCTTGAACGTTTATTCGTTGTGTCAGCCTCAGTATTTTTCAAACTGACTTACCAAGAAACAAGACAGAAGGAAAACTTTGTTTATGGAAGGAAAGTGTTAAAGGTTAACTGATAGGCAGGATGAATTGGGGGAAATTAGGCTTGGTTTGCTACTACTAGGTTTGTTCGACTTTAGTAAGAAAACGTTCTTACAAATTGCTTTAATAACCAGTCACCAGTCTTTTTCAAACGGGTTGAACTGCATAAAGATTCTTAAAATATGTTCACACTGTTTGTAGACGAATAGGGAAAGAATTTGAATATTGAGAGAAGAAGAGTTAAGGTCTACGTGTTTAATATTATACGTGGAAGGGATTGCATAAAAGGCTTCTAGGAAATTTTTTATATTTGGATGAGGCAAGGGTAAGAGTTGTAAGCTGGAGTACATATAAGTTTTCCATTCATTACGTTTGTATGTTTAGTTCATGGATTTCAACTTTACTGTATACAATGCACTAACCGTCAAGTTACAACCTGAAACTGATATTTTTAAAGTGTCTACATTTTCGCTTCTCCTTTTGCCCTGTTACTCTGTAATATTCCTCTTTCATTCACACAATCAACAAAGACGGAAATGGCAACCAAACTATTTCTTGATAATCCTTTTTTGACTGCTCTCTGAGGGTGGATATATATTTTTCATTTGATGGTCGTAAATTAGATATTCTAATGGAATCTTCATCCATAATGATTTTGTTATGATTTTGAACGCGGGCTGAATAATTTATTGATGCATTCTGTACATAAACAGTTTTTAAAGCTAACAAATGGGCAAAGAGTTAAAAAATATGTGGAATCTACATTGTTTTTCAGAAGTATTTAAATGTGTTATTTGATATCTTGCTGAAAGGGTCATACTAAAAGTTAATTGCACAAATGTCATACGAACAACTGTTAGTGTTTAAAAAAATCTTTTTAAAGTTTAGATCCTAAAATTATTTGAAATGTTTTTTTCCTCTTTTTAGTACGATGAAGACTGGCAGGAAATTCCTGTAAAGGGGGAGAAAGTGCATGGTCACGTATACACCGTTTCTTATACATTCAGAGATCTCATGTCTTCTTCTGACTATGAAGTTACTCTCGCCGCTTCTAACCAATTTGGCTGGTCCCTGGAGTCTCGACCGAAGAAGTTTCACATTAATGGGGGTAAGCTTTTAAGATAAAACAATCAACCAATTTCGCAACAGAGAGTGACTAAATGTTAAATGTAAACTTTGTATGAAGTATATCATGTACATTGCTTATATAAAATCGAAACCACGTGGAATGTGAAGTTAGCTAGAAGTCGTGTTCACAATTTGTATTATGTCCGTGCAATTGAAATGTACTACTATAAATGTTCGTGAAATGAATTGACAGGTCTAAAATTCTTGGTGTCGGTAACATTTTAAATGTGAAATTAGTTATTTTGATAATGGACCCTGCATTTAATGTATATATGTATGTAATCCCACACAACACACAACTCCAAAAATTGTAAGCAATAGCAATATAGTTTTAGAAAAAATAGTCTGGACGATAATCAAATGTACAAATACTATGCACTTTAGATTTCCCCATTAGCTGACTCAACTAATTAGATTTTTGTTTACGAAAGCACAATTTTACCTGTGAAATACTTGCTTTAAACCTTCTGTGATTTGACTAGAAGAATGGTTAGCAAATCACACATATCGCACATTTACTGATCAATTTAATCATGCATGAAATGTATGTATGTAAATGACATCGAGTTTTGTACCTGAACATCGTATGACAAAAATTAAGTAATTCATTATTGTGCATGTGAATATGTGTGTGTGTGCCAAGAATATATTAAGAAAATATAGTAGTCAAGCCAAGCGAAGACAATTAAATTTTAGTCATTTTCACTTTCCGCTTTGAGAAATTCCGAATCCAACTTATTATTATGATTTCTTGGAAAATATGGTGAAACATGTTTTGTAAATACAAAATGTCATGTACATGTCTGTAAATGTTATTTCCAGACTATCGGTCACTCGAGGCAGAGTCGGAACCAGGTGCCAAAGGTCAGTTTACCGACTCGATCAAGTTTAAGTTTTTGGTTTAAATATTGGTTTTGTAGATCAATATCAATTTGATTTTCTCTTTTTCATGAAAATTTCACTAAACTTAAATGTAATGTAAAACTTTCCCCGTTAATCAGAAATCACTTATCTTAAATTAATTCTTTATTTGTAGTTCATTTTAAAATTCCAGTTTAAAAAAAGAACGTAGTATGATGAATAAGCAGGATTATTTAATTTTGGGCATGCTTTTTTGTGTTTATGTAGCAGTAGTAATTTCGTATAACCGTATGAAACTATTTTGTCTTTTACATTTTTCGCTAATTGACTTTGTGTCGCATTGTTGAATGCTGTCACATCTGCACAAACTGCTTTTGCTGAGTAATTGATTAATAGCTATTAACTTGTATCTCTTTTAACTTCGTAATTTAACCATTAAAATTTAGTACGTTTTTCATACTAACTTGATTGTTAACTAACGATATAATGAATCATGTTTTTATTTATTTTTTACAGAAGCCATTGGAACAGGAGCCGTAGGAAGCCTAAGACCTACATCATCATTTTTATCACAAATTTCCTATGCCTTTATCGTCTCCGCAGTAATGTTGAGGTGGCAGTTGTAGATATCATTTAAGTACCATCCTTATATATCGATTCATCGCCTCATATTTACATACTACATTATGTGAGTACAGTACATCACTTAATTTCAATACATTTTAAAGTCTAAAATTGTTCATATGCTAATAATCTTTTGTTAATTTTTACAGAGTTACCTGCTGTTTGTGCGATTACATTCAACAAATTGTTCACATGAAAGGAAGCATTATATATTGTAAATGTAAAGCCAGTGCTTTAATTCTGTGTAAAAAATCTCTATTGTGTACTTTTTTTCTTTTATATAAATGTAGCGTGTATACCTTAACAAATTGTAAATTGCAAAATTTTTCATTTAAAAAATGTTTTCTTCGCCCAGATTTTAACTTTATCTTCTGTCGTATGTAAACCAATAATTAGATGTGTATTAAAGTTAGCCTTACGTATATCGAAAGAACAAGAAGACTTTTTTCTTCCAGATTTTATAGTTTAAAAAGTCATTTTTGCTACTTTAGGTTAATGTATATGTATAAAACTTAGGTTATACGTAGTGTAAATAATTGATTCATTGAAATATTTTGTGGTTATGTACTGCTTTTAAAAGAGTGAAATTTCAGGACTTACTGAATTTCCAAATTCACTCTTTAATTAGATCTTGTATAGATTAGTGTTCATTGATTATGATTTGGATTGATTACAAACGTATTCAAAAAGTGTTATCAAATTCAGACACTGCCCAATGTTGCATGACCGGGAACTTAGTAATTTTAGAATAAATCTAGCTAAATCTTTCAAACATGGCTGTAAAACAAAGAAAAAATGGTAAAAAATAGACACATCAACTGGGTCACTGAAATATAAAACAAAACTTTGCTTTACATCATTTTTTAATTCAAGACTAATTCCTTCCTTTATACTAATACCTTATATTCAAGATAATTTGACAGAAAATTTTTTGTTCAATTAAATCTGACCGACCAGTTATGTATCCTTCTTAAACAAATTATGTTTCAAAGGCATATTTCTTGAAATTATGCCTTATGAGTTAAATTTTCAAAATCCAACTGAAATTTTATATTTATTTCTTAAATTAACTTTTATAATATTTAATACATAACTTACTTGTGCATTAACAAATTAAAAATAACTTAATAAATGTATACTAAGAAAAGAAATGTATAAAATTGTAAAACTTATAGAGAAATTAAAGCTGCAGGAATATAATCAAAGGTTTTAGCAGTATATAAATATTAACGAAAGAAATAATGGACTCTTAAAAGTAATACTATTAAAATCTGTTTTGTGAATATCGACGTGTGTATAAACTGAAATATTATACTTTAAGAAAAAAAGTAAGAAGTTCAACAAAGTTTAATTTACAGCTAATGTTTAATAGGAATCACAAAAATATCTCTTGAAAGTAATAACATTGCGCATTGTACATTGTACAGCAGCTAGAACAGTGTCATAAATAAATTTTATTATCCAAAATAAAATTTACATGCAATATTCAAATATATTGTAATATTAATTTATAATTATATTTATAAAGTAAATATTGCACTTAAAATAATTATATGCATCAAGATTAAAAAGTTTCGATCAGCTAACTAAATAAATTACGATAAATGATTTCTTGTATGTAAATAAGTTAGTAAAGATAAATTACACAATAAACACGGCTACACATTTTTTTTAAAAAATGTTCTTTGGTCTAGCTGAAAAAAAATTTAGAAAATTCGTAAATTGTACAGATAAGGACAAGTTTAATGGAAACGCCTTACCTGCCAGTAAAAAAACGGTATAAACTAAAGAAAACAAGGAGGATACAAGGTTGTACATAGGAAAAGGGATAAAAGTGTGAAGATTTTTTGTTTGAATTTATACATATTATGCGGCAGATTGGGTTTCAAAATTACTAAAAGTCTAAAAAATAAATTGGGAAACTTAAAATAAACTTTGATTTTAAATTGTTTGAGTGGTTTAAGACTACGTATTTGTAAGAAAAACGTACATATGAGTGTATCGCGTCTGTCTGGTAAGTTTTCACTGTGAAAGTAAAAGTAAAATAGTTAAGAATGAAAAATTGCCCCAATTGGAAAGCAGATTTTGAAGTATAAGTTTTAAATATAAAATATAAATGTTTAATTTCACTATTAAATTTGATGAGAAAGTTCTTCGAACAAATGAGATGTTATGTATACTAACCCTGTTGGATAAGTTTAAACATTTTCTTGTTTGTAGTATTTTCTAATTGTTGAGAAGTTATAATGAATATTTGTCTAATTCCGTAGAGTTTGTTTGATAAAAAAAACTTGTTAACATGATATATATACATACTACTACTGTGTATAGATTCCTATACAAATATAAGTCATATAACATTAAAGGTTTGTTTACTTGACAAAAGATTATATTATATATTGTTATTTTAAGTAGTAGATGATATATAAAAATACTATGAACAAAAACATTATGTATTAAATATTGGTGAATTAAAGTATAGTTATTATATGTTAATTTTTTTCTGTGAAATGTGAAAATAAAACGAAACCAATGAGTCAAAAAATTGGAAATTGCTTTTGTTTTTTATGGGTCTTTATTTAACTACCTCTTTGCATTGATATGTAGTGTCCAAACGAAATTGTTTGTAATTGTCTCACTTGCGTTTATACTTTTTCCAGAATTGTTATGCTGGATTGAAGTCCAATGATTTTTTTTATTGCTCCCAACTAATCATTTAACTACGTAATGTAGTTCATTTAGTTAATAGCAGAAAACATAAGCACTTGCGTCACACAAGTTTTCGAAATCAGACGCTGCGCTGCCCTCTGCCATAATCATTCTTCATGTCTGGCTTGGCTAATAGCCTTTGTTCAACATGGTCGACTGCTCAAGTTTCCCTTACCATTTGAGTAGATCGCGCACACCGAATTGTGGGAAAGATTGCTGTGGTCTCGATCTCTGTTTTGTTTTGCTTTGCTACGTTTTTGCTATTTTGTGAAGTGACATGATTTTTTGTTTGTGTGCATATTTGTGCATTCATATAATACATTCATGTGTACGTATGGTGCATTCATCTCTAGATTTTGTCAAGCTTGAAGAAATCCATCTTCAGTTTTAACTATTTTTAGTAGCATTATATTAAATTCATTAGAAAATGAGTATTAATCATAATTCATAATCAAGATTTTGTGAACTGCCAATTGAAAGTTTGCACTATGTGGTAGTTGTAATTGTCGGAACTTAATTAGTCCCAACTGAGAAAGAAAACCACATGTAAGTTGAATTTTAATAGTAGTACACCTGCTTGGTAATTGTGAATTAAAAATGACGACTGATAACATGTCATAGATTCATTGATAATAGATTTAAAAAATAGCTAAACTGTATTTTGTGCGTGGTCCTAGTCGGCTGTCTTGATAGCTTTCGTGTCATCACGTGCTCAGGTGTCTGGCAATTCGGGGAGAGACGTCACTCATTCAATATTCATTGTTCTGGAAGTCGACCTGACCTTTTCTGGCAAGGTGGCAAGTCATAACCTGAGGGAGACTTTAAAAAGAATACCATTATAATGTCAACACCAACATCTGCAAAAAGAGTGAAGAGGACCAACCTACGAGATAGCAGTGAGAGTCGGGAGACTGAAATAATTGAATCTCCAACAAAGAAGAAGGGAAAGCTGTGCATCGTCTGTGGGAAAGCGGCATCAAAGAATATCGTAAAGAACGGGAATTATGATGCGATGTTAAATTTGTACTGGGCGACGCTGGGAATTGATGTCAAATTGGAATCTTGCAACAAAAGCGACCTTTGCGACAAGTGTTTCGAGAAGGTGTCAAACTACTATGAGATCAACGATGTCATTGTATACTTTGAGACGTACTTTAAATCACTTCGTTTGGAACTTCTGAAGAAAGCTATAGAAGGGGCGGACAACTGGGAAAAGAATGGAGAAAGTTTGACTCGGATACACAAGGAAATAAGAGAAAGTAAGACAATCCGCATCATTTATGATTACGTATTAGTTATTGAATGTAAGTTAATGCAGTGAATACAGCTTGCCTTCGCGTTGACTAATTTTAAACTAATTGTAAGTATTTATTTTGTTTGTTACTGTTTCAGAGTACAAGAATCACCGGGATGCGGATTATCAAGATCCTGAAGACGAACAAATTAAACAAACTCTCCAAACGTATAAAATGGAGTTAACTGCTAGGGATGGTGAAGGTGCTCGCAAAATCAAAATCTGTAAGAATGAGGATGATGTAAAGGTTGATGGGAAAACTGGGAAGAAGCCAGGCACCAAAGCTTCCTCTGCTAAAAGTTCAAACGCTAACTCATCTGAATCTGAGGATTCTAACTGATATCGATTATCGATTAGTGTAGTTTGTTCCAATTTTTTTGCTGATTTGCAGGAAGTATCTGTGAGTAATGATTGCAATACTCTTCTGCATAACAAGTCATAAATGAATCATTGTTCTTTCATTGTGTACATACTTGATCTGATCAGTTAATGATTTAAAAGTATAGTTACCTATTTTATTTACTTATTTTACATTTAAGGATTCCACGATTCCAGGTTAGATTATAAAAATGATAAATGTTTTGATTTTGATTATATTTACTGACTTATAGTTTTTGTATGCTGTATGCTACAACCAGCATTCCGCAGTTTCAATCATTGCAAATTTGAAATTTCAATCATTGATATCTTACTATTACTAATCTAATGAATAATTATTTCATCACTTCATGCCTTAACGTAAGGGAGAATTTCTGATTCAGTGATTTCAACAGTGATGGGAAGATCATAAGAAGTAAATATTTATTAGTGCTCATTCAAAGCTTACTGTATAAATGTTGAATAATACTGTTTAAACGCTACGTATAAATGTTGTAGCTTTTAGGAGAATTGGATTTATAAAAATGTACATTCTTAATATTTTACCATGAGATAAAAGAAACTCCTAAATCCTAATATGTAATAAAAATATTTTATTATTTAACTCTAAATCATAATCATGACTGAATTCGCAACGAAGGAAGATATGCATACATTTAATTTTAAATAACTCTTTAAGTCTCATTCCTTTCCGCTGCTACATACTTTGTACTTTGTGTTCAACTCATTTAAAAGTATTTACTTACACTGCACTGGTTCACTACATGCATGCAGAAATTAGATTATTCGTTTAATATCAGCGTAAGTGGTAAGGTTAAAACAGTTTTGACATTTGAGTTTGACATCCAACAGTTTCATGACTTTCATTTCATTCAATTTCAATTCATTCTTACAACACAAAACACAACTAAAGTGAAAACTTGCTTTCCCCAAAGAACCAAACCAAAATCCAAATGTGCAATTGAGCTGAGTTTCTTACAGTTCCCCAATGTGAAGAATGCAAGCGGGAAAGATCCACTCATATGATACAGCTAAACAATCCAAGATGATTTTGACTGATGATGTGTTTTGTTGTTGTGAGTGTGTATGTCTACTTCTAGCACCCAAAGGTCAAGATTCAATAAAAAGTTGTGCTATAAGTGCTAACTTGATTTATCCATTTGAAAATTTAACAAGCAATAAAAATTTCAATAATTTAGTCTTGGTTCGTTCAAAGCAGCCTAGGGAAAGGTAACTGTAGGTGGAGGCGTGTTGTCTCGTCTGTAAAGAATAGGCGTTTTCTCTGATGGCGCTACCACCTCAAGCAACGGCGTCGACTACGCCTCCTGAGGAACTTCCTTTGGAACTGCTGCATGGGGAGCTAATATTCAGTGGTGTTTTACTTCCAAAAGAAAAAGAGGGAGATATTGTAGGCATTTTTTTTGTGATTCAAAACAAATAGCTGTGTCATTATCATATTTGTCATTGACGCCAAGTTTAATGAATCCATTTTGTCTCGCTTTTTGTTTCAGAATGAACTTCTCTCTAAACTAGAATTTATTGGATTCAGCACTGGTTATAGACTCATAGAACGGTAAGTATGACCATTGAATGCAATGCAATTTTGTAAAAATCTTGTGTTGAAGTACTTCAGTAGTTAGTAATTAATGTTATTACATCATGTTTTATGTTTATATTAATGCAGGCTGCTCAAGGATTCTGCACGTTTCAAAGATGAGCTTGATACGATTAAGTTCATTTGCAAGGATTTCTGGGTGGCAATATACAAGAAACAAATAGATAATCTTAGAACAAACCATCAAGGGACTTACGTGCTGCAAGACAATTGTTTCAAGCTGTTATCCAAAATTTCTGCCACTAAACAGTATCTTGAACATGGTCCAAAGGTGAGTTGATGGAAAATGTTATATTCTTCAATTTCAGCGCTTATGCTCAAAGAAGGTAATAGGCGAATTTTCATTTACCAGTTTTTAGCATTCACCTGTGGAATAATTCGTGGAGCGCTGTCCAATTTAGGAATTTCATCAGTGGTTGTTGCAGAAATTTCAACAATGCCTACTTGCAGATTTCATATTACGATTCAAAGGGCGACATGAATTTCAAGATTTAAATGTAATGTATTGATTTTTCTTTAATATATAGCTGATTTCATTTTGATATGCCAGGCTTTATGTTTTGTTAATTGACAAAGCGATTGACTATGTAATTTATTTCGTAAGTACATAAAATATAGTCCATTATGTTTAACGTAATTTATAATATGTCATCATTCCTTATCCTCTCAATACATTCAAACTCCAACTACTGACATTATATATCTTTGATTACAAATACGATCGTATTGTAAAGGTAAAATACAGGAAGTGAAAAAACTTATACTTAACCTGTAGGAAAGGTGTTGGTATTATTCCAAAGCTATTTATTATAAAACTTTCAATTTAAAGATACATTTTTAGAACAAACTTATTTGAGAAAAGGAAACTTGTGATTTGGTTTGGAACGTTTTCCAACAATAACTCTAGTAGCTCTAATAGAGATTGTATGTATTAAATTAATTTATAAAATCATATCGAAAATGCACATTGCACAAAAAGTTACATAAAATCAATAAAATTGATTTCAAATTTATTTCTTCTTAAATACTTTAGGTGCATGAACTTCTCCCAAGTCCCTATGTAATTCTTGAAAGCAGGCTTTACAGTAAATATCGTCATCACATTCCTCGCATATCAGCGTCGCCCGTTTTTCACTGCATATTCCACACAATTCATCAACATCCTAAAACAAAGAATAAAAATCTCGTTGACATCTTTATAATTCACAACAATTAATGTGGAGAGATTGTTCCGAAACAAAAAAACTCACAATATCTTCATCTGATTCCACGGGATCAATCTCAGTGGCAGTTCCAGGCGAATTATCCACATCCATTTCGGTATCGTCTCCAAGTTTTTTCTCGAGTGAAACCTCTTCCTGAAACTAATTTACGTAAATTCCTTTAGTTTCATCCTCACTTTGGCACGTATTAACACCATAGTACTGAGTACTGACTCTAGTATACTAAAATATTCTTTTAAGTTTTCAAACCTTTTTCAGAATTAGTTTTACTTGATCCTCTTCTGAAAGCTCATCTTGGTCCCTATAAGCAAATTTTTAACAATTCAGGTAAACTATTACCAATTTCCAAACACGATTGGTGCACTTAATTAGACACATAATGAAATGTGGTACTTACTCCATAAGTGCAGAGCTAGTCCCAGGCTTCTCTCTCCCGGATGGATTAGCTTCTCCTCTAAGCTTAGCAATTCTCTCTTCGATATCTTGGGTAAGACTCGTTTCATAATTTCTATCCAATTCGACTTCGGCTGCAAACTTGGCAATCACATCTTCTTCTGTCTGTGGTTTAACATTTTTCCAAAGTTTAGCCTGTGGGGGCCCCTCTGGCCTATATTCCTCCCCTGCAAATCATTAAATGTTTCGTTTTTCACCATACCGCATATTATTTATATTTTTCTCAGTTTCTCTGTCCAATAAACTCATCCTTACATACCTTTCAACCGTGCCAAACGTTGTGCTATTTCATCTTCTACTTTGTCTGAACTCTTCCTTCTAGACTTACTCAAATCTTCACAATCATCCTTTTTAAGACTTTCCAACCGTTCCAGTATGCGTTGATCCTCTACTGATAGACCTTTTCTGAGCTCTTGAAATCCTCTCTGCCTCACAGACTGTTGATACACTGTAATTGGAGGTTTTGCAGGATCATCCATGGATTCCAATCTATCAATCAAATACGCCTATTTATTAGAACCCTCATGATCTTGATTAGATCATAGATTAAACTAAATGAGAATCAGTAAATGTATTATCACCTGTGCAAAGCACTCAAGACGGAAATGGGTTCTTTTGGAGCACATGCCGCTTGGTGGCATTTTGTACAAACTTGTAATTGTTTCGACGTTTTTGGATCCATCATTTGAAAGCGAAGGCACTTTTTACAGTAAGCAAAGCCACATTTTGGGCAGCCATACTAAAATTACAAAGAAACTTATTATAGCACAGGTTATAAAATTGGCATTAAAAGAAATATTTCAAATTTTCTATCGAATGCGCTGTCATAAATATACTGATATCTTTTAGAAGACTTGCTCCTTTTTACCTCCTTTTTCAAAAATCCAAATTTTTCAGCACATCCGTAACATGACATATTGTACAACTGTTATCAAATCAAAAGCAAAGCAATTCACTTGAACTTCAAACACTATCTACAAAAATACTTCGAGTAAAATAATACGTGATTCAAAGAAATACAGATCTGAAATTAAAAATGACATTTAAATCTATGGGTGTATTTACGTTTAACTAATTTAAATGTCTAAATGTACGGTAACACACAACACAACATAGCACCTAAGTAAAATACACTTTTTAAAGGTAAACACAAAACACGAAGCCAGAAAACACGGAGTCATATGACTTCAGCAGCTGTAAGCGAGATACGATACGATTACGAAGATGACGATGACTGTACTATGTTGAGTGGGGGTGCTGCTGCTGATTGATGATGCAATGCAATGGTGTACTGCCTTTGCGCTTGCAGCAGCGTAGCGCATAGAAGCGCGCTTCTATGCGCTACGCTGCTGGTGAGGTGACAAACAATTTTTATAAAATTCATGAATCATGTTACTCTGGATGGATGGAATTCTGAAACATTTACCCCTATCGTTTTAGTTAGTTAGTGCATTTTATTAATTGCACCTCACAAAAATTTACTTAGAAAACTAAAAACAAAGATTAATTTTTTCATGCAGTTCAATAAGATACGAAGGGATTTTCATATTTTTGCAGAATTTACTTTAATTTAAAATTATTGTATGTATGATCCTTTGTTGTTTTTTGTATTGTATTGTAAATTGTAGGTTGCAGATATCAGGTATGGGTTATGCATGCAGTTTTTGTTGCGGAGGCAGTGCTGTAAATCTCATATGGACGCTGATGATTTTGATGATGAGATGAGAATCAAATTATTTTTTTGTGAACATTCTGCCTTCATTACAGAACAAAACCGATGAGTTTGGATGAATTGAGCAAAGCTAGCTATACATACAACATAATGCATAAATTCATTTTTTGTACATGCATATGACTGTTTTTCAGATAGAGGTTTCTTTCTTCTCGCGAATGTTGTGACGTGAAGCCACGGAATTCCGTCAGTAAACGCTGCGGTACGCTCATACGCTGTACGCTCACGCTGTTGTTACCACTGCACCTTACATTTTACATCGCATACTACCCTGATTCATTCCTGCAGAATACCGAACTGTTTACTCAATAGTAATGAGTCATTTAGCATTCATTAATAGAAATTAAATATGGATGTATGTTTATCACTTTCAGGGAAAATAAAATCCTTTAACACGTGGTAATAAGATGTGATGATGTATTGGTTACTTGCAACGCTGCAGCTATATCGTACATTTTTATAGAGATGGATTTAAGTGAAAGCTATATTTTCATTCAAATGACAACCAAAGAAAAAACATAAAATAATTGTTGTATAATTACAAAAAACTATTTGGGTGAAAGTAAAGCAAGTCATATAATATGAATTTCTTTAAAACGTGCAGCTGAGGAAGGTGAAAATTGATGAAGTTCTTGTACTATTTGCGGTTTGTTGCAAGTTTTTTTAGTTCTGTTTTTTTAATTTCAAGTGGAACTATTGCATAATAGCTATGTTTATAATACTCTCAAAACGGTTAAAACAGGTTTTATCCAGAAAATTCCATTTCTCGACTCCGCTCCGATAACATATCATAAGTAACTGCACTACATTTCAACCCTCTAGCAAAAGTCCAAAGCAAAATGTCATAGTTCCATAGCCAGCACATCACATAACATCCCACACAACCCAAAACTCCAGTGCTTTCACCCCGTGAAAGTAAGCAGAGTACTAACACAAGGCATGATTGCAAGTACTGACTTTTGGTAGTCGATGCGATACTGAAACCACCTAAAATCTTGGTATATTTTTCGTATGAATCTCCATTCTACATCAATCGATGCGAAATGCCATATTGCCATATAGCTTGGCAGGTCGGCAGACCAAAAAGCCTTATTTCACTGCATGCAACGTCGTGTATCCAGTCAAGAGTAAAGAGAAAGCAAGCCAATAATTGTACTTAAGTTAGAAATATATACATATTCATATTATAGCCATACTTACATAGACTCCACAAATACATTAAAGACAACGTGTGTATGACCTGGTCTTCTGGTCTGCTCTGAACTGAAGTTAAAAATATGTAAGGCTTTGCTGAATTTGTTTCATAATGTTTTTTTTTTTACTTTTGCACGAACTGAACCAAAAATATTCCTTTTCTATTACACTTTGCAAATTCCATTAAGTCTATTCTGTTCCCTGTGCAAAAACTTATTGTTTCTCGAGATATATCCGGCTTACCTAATTATTACCAGCAACATTTTTAATGCCAAACTTAAAAGAGAAAGGAATTAACTCTAACGATAAGTGCATAATTACTAGCATGTTATTTTTTTGAATCGCATGCAGAGGAAAAAAGAGCTTCTTTTTATAGAGTTTTATTTCAGTTTACCATACAATTACCACCCGAACAACGCCCGTCTATACCGTCAACTGTGTACTGTGTAGGCAACAACGCAGGCAAGCATTTTCTCCTCCCGGAAAGCTCCAAGCAAAGCAGTAGAGAAAGGCAAAAACAGGATGGAGACGGTGAGTAATAATGCTTTTTTATCCAGACAACTCTCTACTAAGCTTGTAAAGCTAGGGCGATATGGAATGGAGTGGTGGAGTAGGAAAAAATAACGCATTGAACAGTGAATATACATTCAGTTATGTTACAACAGTACTGAACCCATGAGGAAAAACGGTTTTATTGGAGAGAGTTGAGATGGAGAAATATAATCTGATGGTGGTGGTGGTGGCTGGCTTTAGTAGGTTCGGAAACTAGTGGAGGCGCGCATGCTGGAAAACTACAGCAATACCACCATCATATCATCAGAGTCAGAAGAGCGGACGAACAACAGCAGTAAATGGAAGTATTATTTGGAGGAACAGAATATAATATGTAGATATGCATATAAAATAGGTAGGAAATGTGCCCTGGCATGGCAGTCTAAGCTCTCTGCTGTTACTTTACTACAATAAGCTTTTATATCCTTTGCACAATGTTCTCTTCTGAGTCTGATGGAAAAAGGAAACAAAACACAGGAGAATGAAAGAGGATATAATATGAATTTTGTGAAGAAATATAAGGGAAACATTTTATATGGAACCATTATTATATTGCACTCGCTCGATTATGTTGTTCGTTCACATAAAAAGTATTGCTCCACAGCCTACACATTCTCTACACATTTCTATTGCTACTTCTTTCTTATGGGTTTTGTGTGTTCAGGAAAAAAAAATACAAGAGAACAAGCAGAAAATTTGTGTTGTGTAGAAAAAAAGGAGAGATGTGTTCTGTAAAGCATACTTCTCCACAAAAGGTTTTCATGTCACAGTCCACACAGTCAAGGCAGTCTGACTCTGACTATGACTCGGGAAGAAATTGTGTATAGACTTGGTTTGGTTTGGTACACAAAATAATAATAAAGGCAAAAGGAAAGAGAGAGAATTCTCCTTCGGCTCGACACTCTCTACTTGGTTGAATTGAAGCTGAGTTGTTTTGTGTGCGTATCTAGTTTTCGTCGTAGTCCTGTTCGTGAGTAAGCTAAAAGTTGGTTTGGTTTGGTTAAAAGTATTTTGGTATAGGATTTTTTGGATGAACTATATAATAAGTAGAAGTAGAGAGCATAAGGCAGTGTAAAGGGAGAAGAGAGAAATAGAGAGAGAAGTCGAAAAAACACACATATTAAACTGAGAGTATCATCCTTAACACATTGCATTTGGATTTGTGAAGCTCTTGCATGCAGTAGCAGCACAGCTAAAGCAAGTTTTAAAAAAGTCAGAGTCTCCTTTTTGCATTCTATTTTGCTTTCTTGATTCCTGTCTCGTATCTTCTGTGTATGTAATATTTATTTACATTTGAGAGAGAGAGAGAGAGAAGAGCAAAAACAGAAAGACAAATCAATCCTTTTCCTTCTTTTGCTGATGGTCTGATCTCTCTCTAAAAAACAAACGTAGATAGATAAGTAGTTTAAGAGCGTTCTCGTTAATGTAATTAATTAGTTTTTAGGTATTCTTTATGATAATCATGTAAAGAACTCGTGTATATATATAAATCTAATTCTGATTATGTAAAATTATTCTTGTTGAAAAATTGTGTCAATAAGATTTTCGTGGAAAAAAGGTGATTTGGTGACTGCAAACGTTACGAAGAAAGTTTTCTTCTGGAAATAAAATATTATGGAAAATGATTTAAAGTGTGATTGGGAAATTTGGACTTGATCTCTAAGAAGTTGTAAAAGTGTGAAAGGGGGAGTGCGGGGGACAATAAATTTAGTCATTTTTATTTTAAACGAGAGCTTCCATTTTCATTTTATTTTTTTATTTTTACATTATTTAATTACTTTGTAAGTTTTCTTATATTCACCATTTAAAAGAAAATCCCAGCTAAATGTGCCTGTGTGATTAGTGTACTACGTACGTATGCATATGCCATAATATATTAGCCAATTGGACTGTAATCTGTATTGAGAAAATAATTTTGCATGTGTGCAAAAATATTGCGCTTCAAAATATATACTACTGCAGCGTGATTCCTCTCATTCATAGGATTGCTAAACGGGTTATCTTTGTGCAAAGTGTTTGCGTTTTGTTTCATTGTTTTTGTCATACATCCTGTTTGAGAACAAATTGAAATTAAACACTGCTTAATACTGCAATTTACGGTTATCATCATCTGTATTTGCCTGAAGAGGATACTCATTAACTGTGTGAAATAAAAATTGGAAGTGTGCAATTTTTTGAAGAAAATTTGTCTACATGTATAATTTTTTGCAACGGGTATAACATATAGATTGTAAAACTGGATAAAAGACGCTGCTCAACGATAATGGAAGAGTTGAAATTCGAGGCCCCTCTTGCCCAGCTTGAATCGGAAGATTTCATGGACCTGTGTTCAGATTTCCAGAGTCTGTGTGATTTGAAGAATAATGGAAATTCTAACAACAGCATTACTGCAGGATTTGCAGGTCTAGTCAACAATGCTGCTGGGCTAAAAGGGTCAGCGATGACGACAAGTGCCACATCCACCGCCAGCTCCTCAATGACATCATCAACATCATCGGCGCTGGGGATTGGAAATGCCAACTTTATCAGCAGTAAACCTGGACTGGAAACGCTGAAAAAGGCACTCGACGAGGAGAACAATGATGTCGTCGTTGTTGATGGGGACTCGAATTTCACGGAGACGTTCTCAGGATCGCTGGAAGATTTGGTTAATACCTTTGACGAGAAAATTACCAAATGTTTTTGTAATTATGATGAGAACACGGAAAAGCTTGCTCCTGTACAAATGAGGACTCAGGAAGAGCTCATGAATGAATGCCAGTAAGTCAAGCAATAATTCTTTTAAAGTTTTTAATCTTTTCGGACGTCTTCATTTATTCCGCATAAATTATTCATCGAAAAAATTTGAATGGAAATTGCTGGTACTTCTCCACTCCTGGCGCATTAAAATGACTTCCCTCAAACCATACTTTAATTTAACTGGAAAGTGTGAAAATGCAATCTTCTCGTTTGTCATGCTTTACAACGAGCTATGTAATAGCATATCTTCGATTATAATGTGCAGTTTCATCCATCCTCATGTGCTTAATTTATTGTTTACCTTGAAGACGCTCTTCTGTTCATGAAAATATGACACCGGTAACACAAGGTATCACACTCCACCACACCAGCGTGCATCTCAAAATCTAACGTGTAATCATTTAAGCGCTTCTATACTACATACATAGCATACATTGTTAAAAGCTCAATGTACAATGTAATGTATAAAGTATAAACCATGCCAATGCCAATACTGCATCGCATTTTGATGTAATACAAAAGCATAAAATCCTTTAAAAACCTGTTTTCTCCCTTGTGCCAATTTACATACAATGCAATTGTATTAATTTTGACGTGAGATCTTCGTACATGCCAAATCAATGTGTTCACATTTAATTTTTTATTACATTTTTACGTTGCCGCATAACAAGACGATGAATTTTAACTCAAAATCAGTATTTTGATGGTTCCTTTATAAGGATTATAAATAATAGTGTAGTTTATTTGATAAGCATCATCATTTGCAAGTGTACCATCACATTACAATCAGTGTATTTGACTGTTGGGTGGGTTGAATGACATTTTGATCGAGTTTTCTTACTCCGTTTCTAAGATAAGAAGTAATAATTATGCAGAGAGCCTTTCATTGTGTATCACAATTTATACTAACGCGTGTCAAATTGTCAGCTTACTGTACTTCTTAAAACTTTTTTTTCAGTTGTACATATTTGGCTATTTTAAGTCGAGTCGCTGAATAAATTTTTAGTAAAATCAAATACAGTAAGTTTGACTTTGCAATTTCCATTAGCATACAATAATGTATTATACTTTAAGTAGTACATCTGATATAAATGATATAAGGATTCCTGGTGCCATTAATGGCAGTCAAAATATTAATGTTTCATTTTCCCTGACACCCTCTGAATGAGTAAGCTACAAACTTGAATGCGTAGAGTCAAATCGATTAAAAAATTTAAAGAGACTTGCAGTGCTGAAACTAGTAAGTTGCATTGTGTAACTAACATCACGCAGTTTGATACATAGTAATGATTACATTTCGATCATAATCACTTTCTGATTTGACAGCAAACCGTTTTCCTTACTGGCTTTGCTGCTTCATTCAGAAATTCATGTAAAAAAACGTAATTTTTCCTTTGCAAGATTTATGGCTCTTGGACATATTTGTCTTCAGCTATGAGTAAAATATGGGGTTACTCCAAAAATTAAATCAGTAAAATGAGTGACCAAATAGGGAAAATTGATTTGAGTTGTTGGGCACCGTAAACCAATAAATCTATTTTGGTTAATAAACGAGCTCCAAAAATCTAGTCGTGGTTAGTGAAGAAAAAAAATGTCCATAAAATTTCATACTTTCCCTTTAGCGGATCGTGCCTATTAATGATTTAAGTATAATGATATGATGAAGATGATGCTCCCTCGCAAAAAAACGAATCCAAGGCATAAGGCGAGCAATAATGCACAAAGTTAGTACAAAATTGTATGATGCATTACGCCTTTTCTCTCTTGTTTATTTTATGACCATCAACACGATAACTAACTATACTACTTCATGGCACCACCGCAAAAGACAATTGCTGGTTTTACGTTATACAACAACGAAAAAAGAACACCCAGCTAAAATTACAGTGTGTGTGCAATACTCCTCCTGTACTACATACTTTACGTAATCTATGCCAGCTCGCTAGATCTTTTTTACATCATAAAAATATTCAAGTCGTAAATAATGACAGCTCATCCCATTTTCCAATTATTCCAAACTACAACAAAAGTAGTAGCTGTAAACCCACGACGATGGATGTTGGGCGGCATACTTATCATTATTGTTAATTTTATTACCATTACGCTAATCACTAAACATGCAGTGTGCATACATCATTCTCACGAGTTTGCTTTCGAAAGATTATCGTTTCCTTTCTAAAAAAGAGATGCGTGAATCATGTGTGGAGCCATATCTTATGCTACCTTGTTGTTGAACAACTAAAATTACTCTTCATTGTACATTTACTCATTAAATGGGTTCCAAAGTGTGTAGTGTAATGTAACCTTCACGTGGTTTTCTATATTTTAGTAGTTAGTTGATGTTAAATTCATTATGTATTGTTATCCTAAACGTCACGACGTAACAACAGAGATCCATTTCATCTGCTCAACTCTTTCGCAAACACATTGTTAAATACCAGGATTCTCATTCATAAAGAAAATAAGACCATTCATGTTATAATATACCTAATCCTGGCGGTGTACCTAGGTCTTTGTATTCTGCTGGATTCTGCATGATTATCCTTTCTTCAATTTATATACAAAGTGTATATCTCTACGCTCGCAGTCGCAGCAACCAAAGCGTCAAAAAAAAATTCCATGGTCTTTTTTGTTCTCGTACACAACGACTTTGAAAATGTTGCCATCATCGTTCCATTTGCCAGCGTAATTATACTAATAATGCTTCATCTTTTTTTCATGAATGGCATTCTGAGAAAAAGGCCATCCGCCATTAACGCACCAAGTACTCTTTGGATTATCATCAAGCAAGCCCATTTTGTGTTTATATTAATCCTTTTAAATTACATTTATCATCACTACAACATCATATCATACACATAGACAATAATAGACATTGGTTATCTCTCTTCCTTTTCCAGTGAGTGAGACAACTAAAAGAAGCAAATCCTCCAAAAAACGCAGCGATATACTTTATTACCTGCCTGGAACCACAATAGTCGAATGACATTAATCCTTTCTGTGTCTACAATAATTCAATTTTCTCTTTGTTAATTTGACTTGATGTTTTCTCTGTGTGCCCATCGGTCTTTAAATTTCCCATTACCCAATGTATGTCTAATTTAATGCACATATTATCCTTTTCAGTTCCGTATGCAGTAGCCACAGTGTGCGCAACAGCGCTTGCTAGTAGCCACGCCGCATAGCTTTTAGGCGGCTATCTAGCATGCGTTGTTATGCCCAATTTCGGCTACTGCATACGGAGCTGAAAAGGATAATAATAGCATGAATGAGATAAAAGGTTGTTGTAAGGACATTCCGCAACACTTAAAATAATGTGTAATTTTTAGAAATGTATATAGTATGTGTACATTCTACATACATCCGCAAGCAAGCGTTATGATTACCTATTGGAGTTGGCTTAATTAGCACCCTTCTTTCCATAATAACAACTGTGTAAGGTAGTATCATATAATAGGTTCCCACAGTTTAGAATAGCCAGCAGAGTTGCACTTAAAATTTGTAGGTGAAAACTTCACATTCATTTTGAATTCCGGATTTTAGCCAACTTTTGCTTGTTAGAGAATGCATTTTATTTCATGGGATGCACCCAAGAATGGGAAGTATCTTACGTAGCCAAAAAAAGTATCCATTTATGTGTCTGTAGGGAATTTGGCGTGGTTCCGTTTAGCTAATTACTTGCCCATGCATGTGTTCCTGCTCGTCCCTTCCCTTTTCTTCTCTTTCTGTCTTGTCAAGTAGAGTTGATTTTTAAATATTCTACACAGTTGGCTGAGAACGAAGAATTGACTGCTTGTAAATTTGATCAAGTGGTATTCGTTTACAGGAAGACGATAATTTGAAGATTCTAATCGTTTAAATCTTTGTTTTTGGATAAACTTTAAAAAAGTACATGATTTTCCATTTACGTTTTTACGATGTGTGATAAAAATCAATATCATATAAGGAGGAGGAGATGAGGAAACGAAAAACACTACAGTTTTACTTTTTTCACACGTGCAAAGAAGATTCGGCCATTATTGCATTCAAGTGTCTACCAAGCTACGAGAGATTTATGGCATTTTGTTTGTTACGAAATTTCCATTTCTTTGAAAATTAGCGAATGTGTTTCGAGAAAAACCAGTGAAAACGTTTTTTGTCCAAATTCTCGTCTACGAAGCTTTATGCATTCAGCATTCACCCTTTTACCGCTCCCTCCCACCCACCAGCAACCCAAATTAACCTTCAACTGCAAATGAATAGAGTAAACTTGCTGTGTGAAAGAAAGATTAATCACCTGAGCTGAAGTCAAAATCAGTGCCTGCTACCCTGGAATCGTATTTGAACATATTTTTAATAGAATTACGCACAAGTAATTGAACTTCTCCTATTATCTCATTAAAAAGCTTCATGAAATTGGCTTCTATTCAGTTTAATTATATAATTTAACCTTTCCAGTTCTTTCACGGGTGTTAACGTACCGGAAAGCATTGTTATTGTTATCGACATATTGCACGCATTAGTTTCGTTTTCGTCTTTGTAAAGCTAAAGACAGTAGAGCAGAGGCTTTTATGTTAAGTTCTTACGATACGAAGTTGAATAGCCAAATAGATTGTTTGTTTTACACACTAGTCTCATAGCATCCATTGATTTTATTCTTTGCAGCTGCCCACGCACAATATTGTTATCAAATTTTTGCATTGTGATAAAAAATGAGATGTATTTTGCCGTAAGGTTTCTATCTCGCGTGTCAGCAGTTGTAAGTTTTCTCATCTCTGTTACTCAGAATTATCACGATCACTTACATACTTTGCAACTACCACCCACCCACCACCACGTTCAAAATTTTATCATGAAGATATGACTTCATCCGTACGTAAAAAACCACATAGAGGTTGAACAGAAACCTTTTTGTGTGTGAGTTTAAGTGGATTTGACAGGACATGCTTCTCGATTACACATACAAAATTTTCTGTAAAAAATATTCATTTTACTTTAACATGACAGTTGATTCTCTATTCATATTCACACACATCGACAGCACGACAGCACCACGTCAAGTCGTCATTATCCTGGAAGCTTTAAAAAAAAAATATTATGTTCAATAAGAGAGGTGACAAAATCCTTATGAAAACAAAATAGCATCACGTGTAATCCTAGTTGTTGTTATTAAACTCACATGGGTGTGCTATAGCCCATAACCTTTTTTGGACTTCCATGCAGTACAGGCAGCACAGTAACCATTTCTTTGCCAAAAAGAAAACTATGTGCAAGGAAAATTTTTCCAGAGGCATGTTTGCGAAAAAGCTTATAGCAAAGCCAGAAACAAAAGCAATATTTTGTTATCACTAACGAGCTTGCTTAAAGCCAAAGCATAGCAGTTCTAGAAAAATACACGACAAGAGAAAAAATAGGGTTATTAAGTAAAAATATGGTGGGCGGAATGCATAATTTATGAAGTAAGATCGAAGATCGAAAGCTGACATGTCTTCGCTGTCGTAGTCGACGTGGTGCTGTGCTGGTGTACATGCTGCCAATATTCACGACTGTGACATGATGATGCTTTTTTCTCTCCTATAATATGCTTATTTGCATAAAAGTGAGCGTTTCGGTGAGATTTGAGCTCTATTATATTATGTACCCTATGGTCGATATAGTCATCAACATCAGCAACGTCATAAAGATACAGCTTGTTTTTCATTGGCTCTTTAGTGCTTATGATATCATTTTCGTCCTTTTCTATACACACAGGTCATCACATCACAGGGTAGGGTACTGGTACTCTTCTGAAGAAAATAAAATGAGAATAAAAGAGTTTTTGTTTTGCTTACTCCCGTCGTTTGAAATCGGACCAGAACGAACAAACAGAAAACATTCATATTATTTCTTTTTTGCTTGATGCTCAAGAATATATATTACCCTCATAAAGTTTTTTTTTCTCTCAGGTTGAGAGTTGAAAATAAACTGGCAAACGAACGATGCAGGTGTTTTTATTGCATTTTTCTTGTGTTCTTATGTGAGACGATTTATTTATTTAACAATGGAAAAAACACGACAGGACATATATAATCAAGAACATCACATCATGCAATCTTTTGCTAATATGTATAACTATAACCTGCACAAAAGTTGCATAAAAAAGACCTCCTTCCGATGCTCCCGGTTCCCTCCTGCCTGTTTTCTTCTTTTTTACCCTTCAAAAAATGTATATCTTGTTTTTAAGGTTGTGTAATACACAAACAAGAAAAAGCTTGCGCTGCTGCGCTTCTATTCAAAGACTTATGACGATGATGATAATAATATATTTTCCTTCAAAATAAACTTAAACCTTAATAATAAAAATGGGAAAGAGAAAGGAAGGTGGTGGCGGTGGTGTTTTTTGTTGACGTGTCTTGTAATAATAATAAATGTTTTTCTCATCTTCGCTTCAAAAAAAAAAACCCAAGTGGACACCTACTAGCAAAAAAATAGCACACCTGTAATGAAAAGATGGAATGGCATACTGCCCAACTCATTGTCAAAAATATACTACTCATCATCTTAGCTATAAAAAGACGTGGAATGTAAAAGGGCAAAAAGGGTTTGGCGAGCTCAACTTCTTTGTTAAAAACTTTACCAAACAAACCAGCCGTCGTTGCTGTTGCTGTCGTTTAGCCCATAGTACTACAGAGCAGAGAGCCTTAGCTAAAATACTTAAAAATAAAACTGTCTATCAGCCATAATCATTACCAAGCGAACATCAATTCCCATCAACTCACCTTGTTCTCTTCTTATCCCCTTTCCTTTTAAGTGGCGATGATGATGGTGAGTAACAAATGTATTAAAAGACGTGTTCAAAATGTATATGGCGTACTCGGTTGAAAAGCACAGTATTCACGACAGCACGAACTGGTAAGTAATTGAAACAGTTCGTCGGTCGGTATGCATTTTGGAAACCACAACAAAAGCATTTCGGTAAATCCATCATCTTCATAATATCCCTTTTCTTTTCTCCTACACACGCTTTGATGAAAAGGTAAATGTCCAAATGCAGTGGTGGTGGTGTTGTTAGTGGTGAAGGCTGGTATTTATTCTACATGTTCTATATGCTATTATTGGAGGAAAAATGGGATATAAAAATGTATAAATACACACGTACAGCGGAATATTGCTCAAAAGTAGCTTTTTATGGAAATTAAAGAAAAAAGAAATATATAACAAGTATAGCATATTATGCAGCAACAATAACAGCCCGAAATAATATTTATAAAATGTGCACACCAGCACCAGCTGAGTTAAGTCAACGGATTTCTTTGTCATTGTAATTTACAAAAGAACTATGGAACCGCCTTCTCAAAGCTTTTCTACGAGTTTTGTTCCTGTTTCCTATATCCTAATCAAAAGAATTTTCGCATATATACGACTTATACCAAATATTTTTCCTGTCACGTTCAAGTTGAATGTACACACGATTGTTACCCAAAAAAGTATAACGTAGTATCAATAATATATGTTCAGTGTACATTGTACATTTATTTTCTACTTTTATGGAGCTTTTTATCCTACAGCTCCAGTTCCAACTTTACACAACGAACCAGGGAAAGGTTTTGCATAAAAACATGTTTTTTTTTGCTAGGCATACACAACCAAGCAAACCTTGCGAAACACCCTTTTTTAACTTTGGCAATGGTGCTGAATGCTCAGCTTGGCTTATAAACTTCACTGGAGTATAGCCTCGTTTGAGTTTTCATTTTAGCGTGTTAGCAAATTCATGCACGACAGAAATAGTGAATAGTATGGCATTGATGACGTATCCATTTAAAAACATATGCCAGTGGCCATTTGCTTTCCCTACAAAAAATCACATTATATCTTGATGCTGATAAAGACGATAGGTTCATAGTACTACGCTGCAGCGTAGCCGCAGCGCACTGAACTCCTACGTAATTTCGGTGGGTACTTTGACCTACAGTAATCTTATTAGGTACTTCCTAAAAGTAGTATACGTTACATACGCAAGCATTAAAATAAAGACCGTGTGGACTTTCAGGTACAGGTCGATTTTCTCATCATATACAAAAGAATAAATAGATCATGATCAGCATGTCATTTAATTTCACCTTCCGTCTTTTTGTTTGTTGTAATCAGTGTCTCCGTGCCATGTGCCACAAACTGCTCACAAAAGAAAAGCAAAATAACATATTACAGTGAAAGGGGCAACTTAAACCTTCGTTTTTATATGCATCGATATTAAACGCTAATATGCATACAGCCGAAAAAATACAAATAATAAAACAATTAAATAGTACCAAAAAAGTAGCTTTGAAATATAGTAGCCATCATGGCTGCAAAATAACTGCACATCTAAAATCGCTTTACCTTACCACTTTTGCATCTAGCTAAATTTTCTAACTTAATTTGTAACAGACTGACAAACGAAACCAAAACATTCATTTGCTTTGACCTTTGTAATAAACAAAAGGGTATATGATTCTTGGAAAGCTCATTTGCTTTCTTCTTCTTTCTTGCCTTAAACGTCAGCCGTTGTTCGCTAGCTGCATAATATTATCTCGCATCTTTATTACAGCTATTATTACTAGTTGTCGCTACACATTATTATTTGTAGTTGGAATTTCCCACTTTCCCACCAAAGAAATACTAAGTTTCTTGCGTTGCATGAGCTTTTCCAGTAGAGCATGTAGCCAGTGGTCTCATGCAAAACAGTTTTTCCTTTCAGAACAACATTTCTGTCTGATGAGGCCGTGTGGAAAGTGGCAGAAAGCCAGTTCGGTGAGTAAGCGATAGCGTGTCATTGGCATCCATCCTCCAATTTTCACATTATGTACATTGTGTGCACCTATGCATTATGTGCTTAATGCTCACGTATGTGTATTTTGTGCATGTTAACTTCTAAATTTTGTCTACTTTTTGATTATATCACATGAATCAAAACTAGTGATACAGAACCGGAGTTAATGATGCTTTTAAGTTTTTTCTTTGTCCGTGTTAAGAAACAATGGAGTTTACAAGTACAGAAAAAATACCCTGTAGTAGCGGACTTTGTGACTGTACACAATTTTTGTCTTTCAAATTCCAATCCAATTATTAGTCTAAAACGCAGATTATTAGTTGGTTTAATGTTCATTACTCAAGTTAAAATGTTACATGATTCTAGACTAGGAATCTTTAAAAATAGAACAAATTTTACATTACATCACGCGCTGCTGTCATTATCATCCGCTTTTCTATACACCAAGTGTGTTTCATAATCTGAAAAAGGCTTATCGATCTAGATTTTTTAAATGAAAGTCTAATGAAATCTATGTTGCATACATAATTTGACTAGTAGATATGTATATTATATGCTATAATTTTTATGAAAAAGGAACATCCAGTCATTTATCCGGTGTAAGTGGTGTTGCTTAATAATGGCGCACATTGGGGACTTTGGACTTTCTATAGTTTCAGAATAAAAATGACTGTAGCTGCTGCTGCTGTATAGACCTTCTTTAGTTCAGGGTATGTCATCATCATCATAAGAAACCTTGCCTTTGGATTATATTCATGATCCACTTATAAATTTCTTTTTTTAGTCCTTGTCAGTATAATCAGTGTACAAAATATGTATACGTTATAACGAAAGTTATAGAAAAAATGTGTAATAATAGGCTAGAGAGCACGAAAGAAAAGAGCAAGGAACTAAACGTCAAGGAACGTGGAATCAACCCGACAACGACGTCAACACCATTTCGACATGGAAGCAAACAAGAAGACATACACCACCACCATAATCAGTTTCATTGTTCTAAGCAAGTAGTTTGGTTATATAAAAACAAGGACTGGTATAAGTTCGTTACTGTTACTACCCGCTCGTCACCACCATCGTCATTTCTCTCCCTACCGAATTCACATTTAGTGGAGGTGGAAAGACTTGTAAGGGCAGAGCATATTTTGTTCGTTTGTATTTCGGATAAAGCTTCACTTTTAGAAGAAGAAGTAACATTGTACAAAAAAAGGAGCTAGAACCTACCAAATACACACGTAAACGTGCATGTCTGCTTTCCTTTTTACTTCCGTCGTTGTTACTTTTTTCGAGAGGGGTTCGTTTCCCATTTTTATTTCTTTTGCTCAGCAAGGGTGAAAGCACATAAAATGTTATGATCATCACATGATGAAGTACACTATAGTAGCAGTGCTGTAAGAATAGATGTACCGACACCGACTGGGTAACATCTGCATATAGGTATGGAATATGGCATGATAGTTAAGTTAGTATTAGCTTTCCTTGTGAAGAAAGTAACGTAGCTTAATGCAATGTTAGACACCCGTAAAGAACGAAGTGAGCTTTTGCTATTAATGCAAACAGTACTGCACGAAAAAAATAAAAGTAATAGCTGGATCACATATCACACAGGCAACTGGTGAAAATTGCTCCTGCCATTTTCCTTACAATTTCTGGTTTGGCTGGTGGTGGTGGTAATGGAGGAAAACATGTAATAGGCATAGACCTTATTACCAAGCTGCAACAAAAAATGCAACTACTTAAGACTGAGCATAAGGGCTAGGCTATTTTAGTGGCCGTCTTTTTTATAATTCTTAGACCTAAGCAAACATAAAGTTCTAAACTATGTATTTCTATTATTTTTTCTATTAGTTTGTGGCCATCATTGCAAAATTTATTTTTTGTGCTTTCTTCACATTTTTCATATTTTCCATCGTCATATTTATCACAAACATCGTTTTGTCTTATGATTTTGTTGTTTTTTTAAAATTTAGTGCATTGCCATTTAAGTATATTTAGACACTCTTGATGTCCTCCGTCCTCAACATCTCTGTACATTTACTACTACGGTCATTAAACAGGAAAACCTGATTAAAAATTTATATATATTTCCATGTGGGGTGACTTGGGTGCGGATGTAATAGTCCATCTATACAATATAATGTAATATAGAAGAGCAAAGAAATACTTTCTTCACATTGCATTTTATTAGTACCACCATTTCTTCAACATACAAAGTGAACTTTCTTTCCCCCTTTTTTAGTTGTCTTCATTCTTACCTTTCCCTTTGCCATGCACAACAAACATACTACACGAAAAACTTTTTCTTGAAAGAATCTCGTCAAAAAGAAAACAGTCTTGAATTTTCATTTCCACCCCCCTTTCGTAACTATTTTTGGCATTGCGTTGCCATATTCTACGTGTCTGTCTCAAGTTCTCCTCCAAACCACAAAGAGAGTAAAAAACGAAGATAAGGAAGAAGTCGATCCCAAAGTGTATTTCATTTTCTTTTCACTGTCTTCCTTCACTTATTTGAGCATTCATTACCTTATTTTATATTCTGGTGGTGGATTATGGGTTGCTACTTCGTGCAATGCCTGCATCGCATCTCCGTCCGGTTACGTTTGTTTTCTCTTTTCATCATACAAAGTTATATGATATGTGCGTTTTCATAATACATTTACCGGATATGCTTTAGTATAGGTACTTCGGTGTCTCTACTAGTCGCCCTTGAATATATGCTTTTTGTAAGTCGTATGCTCGCTTTTTAATATTTTTGTTGTACAGCTGCAACCGGATAAATATTATAGTTTACTTTGAAAAAAGTGGCGTGGGTTGTAACGTAGGTGCATCGTTTTAACGCTCAGGCGTGAGATGAAAAGGATGTTGATGCTTCCCGTCATTCTGTTGTGCGATAAGACGATATTATGCCGGATGTACGTTCTACTTCATCTTTGCTTTGTAGAGAAAACAGTGAAAAGTTGTTGCGGTTCTATACATACCTGCAGTGTTTCTACTTTTTGCACCACCAACCAAGACCATTCGGGAATATGCAACATTTTTTTGTTAGCAGCTTGAGCTCATATTTTTATCCATACGCGGATTTTCCTGATGAGAAAAAGTTTACAAACTTTTATTTATACGCAGTGGCAACGCAAAATCCATCTATTTTTCATGGAAGAGATAAAACTGCGAGAGATATGTTATAAGGATCGTCTCTCTAGTAAAAGTGAGGACAAAATGACACGAAAATTTCTCATCCATGAATTTAATATACGCATACTCAAACTACATGTGAACGGATACATTGATGTATTATTTTGTGCTGCATTCTCAGCGAGCCTTTCAGTAAACAAGAATGTCTCGAAATAAGAAACATGCTTTTTAACGTCAATAGACAAACATTTGAAAGATGACGACATCATATCTATCTAATGAACACATATGTTTACAAAACTCTTTGATTCGTTCTCCGCACCGTATGTTTGTCGCAACATCTTGTGCTTATTTTTTCTAACATCCTTGTTTTGATATTACTGCAGAAAGAAAGCACTAAGCACACGTTCTCGTAGGAATCTCGACTAAACAAACAGAGAAAATTGTCGAGGGAAGGGGAAAAGTACACAAGATATAACATGACTCATCGCCGAGTCAATCGGGAAACTGCATTTTTTCCTGTCGTCCTTGTCTCTGAAAAAATCTGAAGGAAACAAAAAAGGATGAAAGCTTTATTATGATATATATTCCCATTCATCCAATTTTTGTTTATTTCGCTAGAGAGCTTAACAAAAGATGATCCTAATGTTAAAGGAGAAGGAGAAAGTGAATGGTTTCAAACAAAACCCATCTCAGTAATACAAATGTTGTATATCTGGAGGCATCATAACATGCAACTTTCTCCCTTTTGTAATAATACAAAAATACTTTTTTTCTGGCTTGGCTAAATTTCATTCTTGGAACGGATGCGCACTCTACTTATGCTTGTATTATTGCATCAAGGAAAAAACTGAAAGCGGTGGTGTAACACGAAAAACAAGTTTTAAATGCCAAACTTCATTTTATCCTGGTAAATCATGCCCTCTTCGTGAGAATAAGCTATATTCGTGTTTAACATGTATCTTCATGTTTGTTTGGCTCTGCTAGCTACATATTATCGTCCTCATTATTATGATTTGATTATGTTACAAGAATAATAGCTGCTGATCCTAGCAGCTCTCTGCAACGAAAAAGACCTTGAACATTAAAGTTGGTGCCAAGTTTACCACTTCATGTTATCCAGTCAAGTTAGTTGGTAGTTGGTGGATGCAATAAGTACCAAAAAACTGTCTGCAAATATGCATGTATAGGTCCGCTTTTGAATGGATAGTTATAGCAAAGGATGGTATTGCGGCAATACCGTTGCATGAATACTATTTTCTAAAGAAAAAAGTTTTGCTACAACAGCAAGTAATTTCCGCATTGATGTTTTTGTGGCATTTTAGCACATTATCTTTCACATATTGCGAATACAAGTACTGGTTATGTTATGCTTTTTTTACTCTGGAGAAATGTTTTGAAGGTGTTTGTGTTCTATTGTTCGTGATGCATTGAATGAGGAAAATGTATTTGTAGACTGTAGAGTACGTTTGCAGTATCCATATAACAAGACCGATACATTGGCCTTGTATATAGTCTTGAGGTGTATCGTTGTCTCTGTTATCTGCATATTCATTCATTCACTTTATGTGTGAGCGTTATAGTGCTCTTGTCCTTGTGAAAGTTTCGTCACAGACAGCCTCTGTTCTTCTAACAAACTGCTGGTGCTAAAGGTAGAATAACCGCTTGACTGAAAAATACCTATTTGCAACCTCATAAAAATATAGAAGCATTTAAGAATGTTATGAATTGAGGCAAGTAATTTGATAAAGATTATTGAATAGGTATACAGACACTGACGGATGAGAATGACTATGCATAACTCCATGTAACGTTACGCCACACAGACACAGCCGGTTATACATTAGCTTCATTCACTTTTCTGTACTAGACACGGCAAAATAGTTTACTAGTTTCCAGTTTCTCCTAAACATTTCGCTGTGATGTGCTTTCATAACCCTTACAAAAATAAGTGGCTTTATGGCAGTTGTCAGAATTGTGAACAGCGGCAGCAAGCAAAACTGATAGAATAATGCCGTAATCCATGATTCAACATAATTGTTACTTTAGTGTAATGGTTAAAACACAAAAACACCTAAATGCCTTTTTATTAACTTCCATGAAACTTATTAGTCACAGGACATTGCCAATTTTCTCCTGTCTGACGTCCTTCATTCGCTTTCTCTTCCAGGCTGCATATCTTTAACATTGGATCTGAACGGTGGATATAGGTTTCTGTCTACTTTGGTATGAACATTAATACAAATAATTAAGCCCACTTTGTTCGCTTAGTCAGGCAGTGTTCTACCACTACCATCATAGACACAAATAGCCCGACTGGTGGAGATCATCATATGAACTGTTACCTAGTCTAATGGCATCTGTGGGCCTTTGTGCCTTACCTCCCTCCCACTACATTTTCGTAGTGTATAGATATAGCTGTAAAACAACTCTATAGCTTTGCTTGATTATTCGACATTACATACATACTAACAATAAGAGCAAACAAGCTAGCTAATAAAACTATGTATGTAAAGTTATTACCACCACGATCACCGCCAGCTCATATTATTACTCGAGTTTTTTTATATGTGATTCGGAAATGTTCAGTAAATATGGCGTTTGACATTCAAAGGGTCAAGTGGAACGATACTTTTTTATTTCAAAAGTTACATTGTAGACGTCATACATACATGTATAAGCCTTGGCCCACTGTAAAGTAACATGAATCTTGATGAAGTCCATTCAGAGCAATGAAATGGACTTAAACAATTTCGAAACAGAGTAGAGTAAAACAAGAGAGAATAAAAGTGGGAAAAAATATATGAATTCTATTTCGTTTTCGACATTGAAAAATGTTCAAAGATACCCATTGACTGGGGTTTGCAGGTCAGACATTTTAATGCTCATGTACGACCGAAGCTTGTGGGTGGAATTGTATTTTTTTTACTGAAAGTCGACTGTTAGAACCATTTTTCTTATCTTTGCTGAAAAAAGAGAGAAGACAAGCAGTGAAGACAGTAAATTTGTTTCCTTCTTTATTTTGAAAGTAGGTTGTCTCGGGTGAGATATCCTGGGCGTTTGCGTATCATTGTCATAGTCATGTCGTATATTTTATTTGCAAGAAGGCGCATGCTAAAAATGTGAAACGGGATCTAGAGAGCTACTTTCTGCAAAAGCATAAAATGGACCTTCTTGTCAGACAATTTAAAAAGGAACCCTGCTCAAAGAATTTTGAAAGGAATTGTACCTAAATACCGACACAATTGGTTAGCATGGATAGCAACTACATAGAATGGTTTTTTGTGTAATTGTAATAGTCTGATGGTGGCAGCAAGCAGGCAAAGGCAACCTTCAATTTGTTTTCTCCGGATTGGTTTAAACAGGATGCCCAAGGGAATTCTTAGAGTAAACATTTTTATTGACATAAACTTTTTCTTTCATGTCTGGAGGTAGTATGAGAAGTAAATGTGCTTGCTCAATGTTGGGGCAGTAGCGTATAATTTTGGTCGGAAAACTTGTACTTTTTGTACAAAAATTATTGACTTTAGTTTATACCGCTTGTGTTCCGTTCCATTAAAGCTACATACAACTTACTGCATTTTAGAAAAAAGACATATGGAAACTTCTAGTGACGGGGATTTAACTAAAGTTTGTATTTTATTGGGAGGAGTGACCCCTGTTTTCTTCTCAACTTATCTTGGTAGTTGTTCGTGGAAAAATAAAATGGTTGAAAAACTTGTTGACACTTGCTTAACGATTTTTTTGTTTCATGCGACTGGAAAACAAACACACAAAAGAAATGTCAAAAATTTATAAACTTTAAATGTCAATTAATTTATGACTTATGATGATGGGATAAAGGCAAAGTTTTAAAAATGGATGACCGAGCAACTTCAACTTAATTTTTCATTAACTAGGCAATATTGAAACATTTACAGTTCATTAAATTATCATTCGTAAAGGCGTGTTAAAAAGTATCTAATGAAAACGAGGCATTTTAAATTGTGGTAAGTTGTACACTTTCCTATTTCATAAATATAATATTCAAAAAAAAGAAGAAACCAAAGTAAAAACTCCACACCAAAAAGACTTATAAAGATAGCATGCTGAGATGCTATTAAATTTAGTCATGTGCAAAAAACATAAAATGTTTTACTACGCGCTTTTATACCATCCTTTGTGATGATAAAAATCGAGTTCCATAAACTTAGCCATCATTTTCTTTATCGTTGTCTTTTTCTTCGCATTACTAAAAATTACTGACTTTAGTTACATAGTTCTAAGTTTTATACATTTTATCAAAAAGGCACTTTTGTATTCAAAAACCACCTATGCCATGTCAAATGAAACGACATTTTTGGTTGGTACACATTTGAGCATGAGAAGATGAAACACCTGCAACTTCATAATTACTTCCTTTTAATGAGATATAGGAAGCAGCTTCAAAAATCTTTTTTTCCAACCTTTCTACTGAAGCTATCTTAATTTGACGGGATGTTTAAATACAAAAGAAGTAGGGAATATAAAGTATATAAGCTTATATTGCATTTGAAGAATTTACGCTGAAGTAAAATCTAGCTGCTTTAGCAAAAATGAAAGAAATATAAAAATCTTATTTTTTTTGCTCCCGTCGTGAATTAATATAGTACAGTGTGTAACACATGTATACTTATGCACATACTCATTTCTATTCAAAAAAGAGAAAATAATATGCTACATTTGTATGCATATAAAAGATGTCATACTTCAACGATGTCATATATTTTACATGTATAATATGTATGAAATGTTTATATGCATGACTATGACACATTTTATAAAAGCTTGACTTAAACAAGGAGTATTATGCATTTTGATTCCCAAGAGATCAGTTTTGGAGCCACTTTCTCCAACTACAAGCTTCTCCCAGTCGGTCCCTCAGAACAATTTTATAGAGCGTAATAAATTGCAGGCGAATTTAAATGAACCATCATGCACAATGTAAAAAAAAACTACTCATTCTTGGTATGATTATTGCCTGTGTACTTTAATTGAAAATAGGGGCTAGTAAAGATGTTTTATTCGAAATGAAATTCTAGGATTTTTCTATCTACCTTATTTTCCCATCTTTGTCGGAGATGGGAAAACGGAAAAAACTTACAACTGTAAGAGAAAATATAGACGTGTTGTGTCATAGTAAGAATTATTTAACAACTCGGTGTGGTATTTTCTATTTTACACCAAATAATGATGATTTGCCCTCCAATTTTAGTTATAAAGATGGAGAACAAAAAAAGATATGAGGAGGACAAGGACCATCATGGTGGTAATAATAGTTTGTCATGCGTTGAAATAGAAATTTCTCTCATGCGAAAAATAAGGTTGGATTATTTTGTCATTGGGGTCCTCTCAAATTGTAAGCGCAAGAGAAAGAATGAGAGAAAATGGAAGAAAATAAGTGGAAAATTCCCTTTTGTATTTTGATATGAGTTATGGGAAGGGTTTATGAGCAAAAAATTGTGCAAAAAGAGTTTGGATATGTGTAGCACGTGTCTTCTGTTAAAAGAATTTCACTTTTTTCTCAAAATTCAAATAATAACATAGAATTCTAATACTGCAGTCGCAAAAGCATATCCCTTCTTAATACGTCCCACAGTAATAGGCAAATGTGACTTAAACTATTTGGTAAAGATTGAAAAATTTCGTGTCATATCACAGCTTCACATCTGTTACCTCCTCCCTGTATATTAACATTTTGCATAGAAAGCACAAGTAAATTTTTGCGAAGTGACATTTAAGCGTACTTTTAGTTCTCTCATTTTGGAAAACACATGTTTTAATGACAGACATAATATTCGTTTTCACAAATTGTAGAAAACTACCAATCCGAGAAACCCAAAAGCACACAAAAATATTTTATGCACAGAATGGTTGCATGAATATTCAGCAGTTATCAAAACTTGTAAAATGATTTCTACAATCTAGGAGACCACCTAAGTATCTACAAAAACGGTTTTAATTAACTGATGGAATTTTAAATGAAAATAATAGCGATCATAAACAGCGGGAAATGAGGAAATGAAACAGAAGTTGTTGGTATGTAGTTTTTCTTTGCTGTTGTTTAGAAAGGAGAAACTAATTTAGAAACTCAAATAGATCTTTTATGTGCTGTACTTCGCGATTACTGAACATTCTCTGCTTTTTGAATGTTTGAAAGTGTATAAATGAGTGAAATAAAGTGTAGAGAGATGAAATATAAGTTAGTTCAAAGCAAGTAAAATGTGTTGTGTTTGTGTACTCTAGAAAGTGAGGTTTGAGTCATGTGAAACGTCCTTGTCGAGAGAATTATGTTGCACTTCGTTATCGTCATGAGTGGAATTTTACTTTCATCAAACCAGCGATGTAAAAAAATAAAAGTTAAAAAAAATTGGGACAGGGACGCAAAAAAAGTAAAATTAATTTTTGCAATGATGAAATGGGTTTAGCAGGCGTTATAAAAAATGCACGCTCCAAACGTTTGCTTTTAAACTAGAGTTAAGCCTTTATTTGGTCAAGTATGCAAATGTGGGGTGCTCGTAAATAGTACAAAATTTTATAAGCTGTACTAAAAGTAGAATGAAGAGGAATAAGCAGTTCAAGCATTCAAACTGCCCACACAATCGCATTGCTTTTGCTTATCAAATGCTATAAATGTATATGTGGTGTTATTTACGTGAATTAATTTGGATCATGCTGAGTTGAGTCAATGAAACTTGCAGCTGGAGGTGCTGGGGGCTGGGAGAACCAGAAAGTACCGGTTTCGTTATTAAAACGAATATATAGCTATACATTTTTGTTAGGTATAAAATTAATTAGTATAGAAAAGCAGTAAATTAAGGGAAATATTTGTGTAGAATGGATAGAAAGAGAAATTCACCAAGTTATACGCAGTTTTTTTTACTTTTCACTTAAACTGGTTTTACTTGTGTACGTATTTTTGTACATTGGCAAAAGTAAAATGGTGAATCTCCAGCTTGAGGGGATGAAGTAAATTTAAACAACAAGACTGTTGATTAAATGAAGATCATCAGGATATCAGTTCACGTAATGACAATGAATCCTTCTTTTGTTTCATACGATCGGATTCACAAAAGAATTGCCTATGATTAGGTACACATGTGTGCACACGTATTTGTGTACTCAGTCTGCTTAAATTTCGAGAATTTCGAACATGCCTGTTTTTTACTTTTGTCGTGTGTTTCGCATAATCGTGGGAATTAATATGGGAAACCTAGAACAGCCATTGTGACTCGTACTGGCTTTGAGCATCCTATATTATATACTTTTACTGCGAAATGGTTTTGCTGAGAATATTAAATGAAATGAGACTTTCGTGTGTGGTTGGGTTTAGGTGATTCTTCGAGTTGAACGCACACACGGGGAAAGTTTAATTTCCATTTGTACACATACACATGGTGAAACTTTTACTTGGTAGGGGAAATATGGCAGAGATACTGATGTTAGTAACCTGTGGGTGTATAATATTGTATTGTTACACCCACGAAAAATAGAAGAAATTAATGGAGTTGTAATTTGGAAGAGATAGAAAAGTAGAGTGCTGGGAAGGAAGAAATTATGATACATTACTACTCCTTA
This sequence comes from Entomobrya cf. arborea Gr-Col-00668, assembly GCA_034699025.1. NCBI lineage: Eukaryota > Metazoa > Arthropoda > Collembola > Entomobryomorpha > Entomobryidae > Entomobrya > Entomobrya cf. arborea Gr-Col-00668. Next base: position 11,006 of record JAQIWN010000129.1, on the reverse strand, counting down.
AACCTCATCTTTTCTCCTCGTTTTGTTTTCTGCTTTAAATTATCCTATTATAATTCTTCGTTCTGATTTCCAGAGGATGTTGAAACTTGTTACAAAGATACTCTCTACTCTCTTTTGTCGTGTCCCGAGAAATACAAGTATACAAACAAAGAAAGCAGGTGGAAAACACCAGAAAGTTTTGGTATCTTTCGTTAATTTTACACGTTTAGTTTTCATCAAGTCGACATAAAAGAATTGTTTTTGGGTGACTGTAGAAATTATGAACTCTGCTATCCGACAAAATTCAGTATTTTGTTAGAAGCGTTGACTCGAATTTTCTAGTAGTTCTAGTTTTAGTTGACTTCAGTATAACAAAAAATGGGATCTCAATCTAAAAACTATATATTCTTTCAGAGACTTTTGTGTTATTTGGCTTTCTCGCTTCCAAATGATTCGTGCAAACTATAGAGAAAAGTTAACATCTTCCAGCTGGAGATTGTAGAAAGTTTTTTCCCCATGTTGACCCAATGTAACAAGGAACTACATGGCTGTAATCTGCAAACATGTCCGTACGGAGCTGCCAAGTTCATAATAATAATAGGTACTCTTAGTACTTTGCTTTGGATTTTCCTAAAATTCTATTGAATATTTTAGCAGTTTCTGTGCTTGCGCCACATGTAAAATGCTTGTTTAGGCAATCCTACGGGCAACATTACTTCCCATAATATCTACAATACAGTGTAATATACATCCATTGTACATCTGCAATAATTTATCTGAAATAAAGTACATAACTTTTATACTTTTACTTCTTTTATATCATTAAGCCCGAATCAATGTTTCAGAAGATATTCAAAAAGCTTTAAATTTCGTTGGGTAACCGATTTCATATTTATTTCAAGTTTATCAGGGTGAAAATTCAAACAGATTATTGTACACACGATATTCCTTTTATTATGCACTGTATTTTGTGGTTTGTTACATTTGAGATTTCGACTTTCTATCCGCAAAGTTAGTTTAGTTTCCTTTTTCAACTAATCCTGTGTGTTGACGTCTATTCATACACGATAGGTGGCGAAATTTCCGGTAGAATTTGAATTAAAATCTGAACACTCAAAGCCCAAAAGAGAATTGGTCTGGCATGGTGTGTTATGTGCGTGTGCTAAAACATGTATTTTTTGTCTACTGCTGCACTACTGACTTTACTTGCTACATGTTTTCGCACCCGCACCGCAGGCATTCCATTACTTTCTATTCATTTGCTCGTGTAGATTTTCTGAGGAGATAATATAACTTTTACGATCACAACTGTGTCGTTGAGATTTGAATAATAACGGAACGGAACGCTCTAGTCGTGCTTCCCATGTTACGAAAAGGAATGCCTAAAAATATGTGCACACTGCTTACATGTGAACATGTGAACCTTGACTTATTCCATGATTCGTATAGTATGTGAGTATCGTGTGTAGTGGTGAAAGCATAAAGTGAAAGGTATGAAGACATTTTTGTATTCTGTATGTGACGCCAAACTAGTATTCATTTCGCATTCGACTGTTTAATCGTTCTATGTTTCATTTAACCCCGTATAATATCCACGTAGACAAAACGCACCACAAATCTATATTCTTTTTTACTGCTAAAACTTTACCATGCATGTAGTATTCTCCTTCACTTAATTTTGACGTCAAAGAATGACCTGTTTCCGGATGGCTTTCACAAATACTTATTTACGTACACGTTTAGGTACGCCGGTTGACACAGCTATCCGTAGTTCATTGAGATGCTTGGGAATGTCTGGTTGCATTGTTGGTTTGTGTGTACGTTATGTGTCAAGACAATGTATTCTTGGTAATGATCAACTTCTTGCTTCAGTTAAGCCAAAAGCAATCCTTTCAATAGTTGTATTTCATCATGTACCTATACCATCCAAGCTTTATACAGGATTAGGCGATAAAATTGCGAACCCAGTCACAGACTGGCATGCCTCACGTTTATTTTGCGATTATTGCAGTTATTCACGGAAGCTTTTCTAGCATCTAAACTGAATTTATTACACAGTACAGCATTCTGCTGCATGTGCCATAGGTCACGAATGAATGAGTTACAATGAACGTTGATTCAATTCGAAACGAGTGCACAAATCGACAAATTTAGGCTTGCCTTTGATCGTTTGATTTTATTCTATTCAAAAAATAATTTCTTTGCAAAGCCAGTAATCACAATGTTGGCAATATTAGTTGGATTGCCAGAGAATGATAGCAGGATCATGGATCACCCATTGATTTAAAAGAGATTTGGTTGGGATTTCCAGCGAATGTGGTATTGCTTTTTTTCTCTGTCTCTCCTTTCCTCATTCTATAGTTTTGTGTACCTTGTTTTTTATTCTCATTGTATTGCAAAAACTCCCGAATCTAGGTGCACATGAATGAACACGAATGTGGATCCATAATCTGTACTTTATGGTCTGATGACTGACATAATTCACAATATTGTGCTGTTGGGTACTGCTTGTTGCTACCACTTCTGATTCTTTCATAAATTCTCTTTTGCCTCCTAAATTTAATAGTGAAATCCTGTTATCTCTTTCTGTGTATCGCAGGTTGAATTTTCAATACGATTTTCATTTGAATTGTTCATAGCAGTAAAAAATCGATGGAGATTTTGGTTTATTTGCATAAAAAGTAATTTGTAGAGCAATATTACCTGTACTTCTAGATACTATCTTATTCGTAACGTAAGTATGTATGCATATCTGTAATCACACAAGGTTATAATTAGTAAAACCAAAGTATATAATATTATTGTTGTGGAATGATTCATTGTGCAATCTTAAGTGTAGCTTGTAGCTATGTAAAACTCTGCAAACCCTGATAAGTAAAGAACAAATTGTATAATAACGTATCACACGGGATTTTAGTGGAAAAGTTTTTTATTTAAAATAATAACCAGAACAAATTGTATATTTGTTTTTGCTTTCATTAATTAGTTGCACGACAGTTATACTGTAGTCAGATTTATGTCTACCCTGGCTTGACCAACAAATCAACGGGCTTTCCCTAATTAGCAGGCAAGGAACAAACTCAAGTACGCTTAAGCTGATCATGGTGATGAAAGCAGAGAAAAATGTATTGCAGGCCTTAGTAGCAGTCAATCCGAAACTAGATGAGTGTATTTCAGTTCAGCGATAATTGCAGACTTTTTATTATCAACACTTGAAGAGATTCGTAATTGAATGGATATTTACATGACTGCTTGCATGATGATGATGGTATTGTGGTACTCTCCTCTTCTAATTAGTCATGGGTTTTTGGGATCTCCTTCTCCTTCTACAAAATAAATTGCTGTTTGAGTATAAAGACATGTAGTATTGCACAATCTAAATATGGATATTGAGAATGGAGCCACAATACCAATCAGCATTTATTATCTACACATATCTTTTGATCTGCTTCGCTAGCTAAATTAGTTTGTAAGATGACTTTTTATAGATGCCTATTATGAACAGACAAAGATTATAAATGTGCTCTGCACTGAATTAATTTGTATAGAACAAATCTTAAGCATTGACTTGAGTTGCATTGAAAGCAAAGAAGTGGAAATCCCATGTAAAACACTCCTAAAACCATATTTGGACGAACGGGTGTTAATTTGGAAAGATATGTTATATCCTTGTCAGCTGCACGCGTAAGTAAAAGGTAACAGAAAAAAATACACCACCCCAGCACAGTGTGAGTATAGAACATTTGAATGAATGACATATTGTGATTGTGGCCAGCGCGGCCAGGCCACCAAAAGTTACATAAAATTTATGCTGAGGACCACAGAAAAGCTACTATTACTATCTACTTCAATGAAATTGTCAACATTGTATAGAGAGGCAAGTGAGAACTCAACGTTGTATAAAACACGTTAAAAATGAATCAAGAGTCAAAGGATGAAACAAGGATTAAATGATGTTGATAAAGAGCTCGCTGTGAGTTTGAGTTGACCACTAGAAAAAGAGACACAACACACAAGCGTTCGAATGAACATATCCTCCCTCCCCTGTTCCTGTTTGTGACACAGCAGGAAGCCTTATTTGTCATAATGGTGCTTGTCAGCATCGTCATCGATATTAAATTGAGGACGAGCAGTGCAAGTTGACAGGATGTCATTTTCTTATTTCAAGCAAGCAAAAGGCAAAGACAAAGCCGGTCATAAAGTGAGGATTTTTTTAGGAAAAAATGGGTGACTAGAGTTGTCAGCTCACTCAGCATAGTGTAAATGGTGTATATACCTACATGCGTGAAACCAATATTAGGTTATATATAGTACGCAGGCTTTTTTGAGATGACTGATGAAATAAAAGTTGATAAAATAAAATGTGCTTTCTTTTGCCGGACTCTTACTTTTATACTCCATTAATTATCATTAATTTCCTAAATAAAAGACGATTTACTGTAATGTCGTAATTTGTGTGGGCGTAAACGACTCGATTGTAATGGTTAAGGAGATTAAAAAGGCTGTCTGGCACAGGCAACACAGGCACGAGCTTAAAAGTCTGGCTGGCGGAATCGAAAATTCTTACCACATTTTTTCAAACAAAATACGGCACCAGACCAGGCGCTACACTGTTTTCCCGAGATAATATCTTGTATCAGTGTTATTAAAATATATTTGGCTTATATTACGGTGCAGACCAAAGATAATTTTTAAATATTTTTCCTCCATTTCCCACTGACAATAAAATCCACTCAGCTAACATGACCAATTACGGGATTTCCCTGTGTTTTATATCATACCTAAATAACATGTAGTTGTACACAAAAGTCTTAAATTTAAAAAAAGTTAATGCCAGCTTAAAAGAGCATAACACATTCCTAAGAGCATGATGTAACATACAGCGTCTCCTACTTTAATGTATGGTCAGGTCATTCATTACTAAAGAATATTTGGCTTTGCTTTTGTGTGCGTAAAACTGAAGAAAAGCAGTAAATTTATGAGAAGATTAGTTTGATGAATGACAGCCTTTTCCAAAAGAATTTTAGAGTGAGGCTACTTGAGACACAGCATGACTAAACGAGTTGAATGAAGAGATGAAACATTACGTTTTTCTTCATCTTCCACTAAACCTCCATATAAGATGGTCATATTTTTTTTCTCAGCGTTCGCTTGCCTTCCTCCATTCCTTTACCGTCAGAAATGTTTGCATGCACCAAAGACAGAGATACATTTGGTGGTGTCACTGAACTCCTTATTGATAGTGGGCCACATTTTAAACCCATATTTTTTGGATGATATTTTAGCTGTAAACTCACTCATTGCCAGTTTGTTTTCAGAAGCACGTTGTTATGATTAAATCTAATGCTGTTCTTCGACATACCTTTTGTGTCAGTTTGTTAGTGATATGCAGTTAGTGTAGAGCTGCAAAACTGCTAATCATTTCATTATTTTGCGCACATGTGCAATTATCATTACTTTTACAACAACAGCTGCTGCAATATGAATATTTGTTAGCACTAATTAGTACATAATGGTGATATGTTATGAGACCACTTCCTGATTTATGTGGACCTCCTCTCCTCTAAAAGTCGGAGTTCACTTTATGTTGACTGCTTTTAAAGGCGTCGACCTAGCTTTCGGTTTAGTTTATCCAATTCATTTGATACAAATATGTAAAAAAAAATGTCGTAAAAGTGAGAATTCTTTTTGAGATGTAGTAATCCATTTAAATGTGGTATCAAAGTATCAATGCAATGTATTGTATGTATGTCAAGCGAGACATTTACATGTTCGACGTTTATAAAGTAGAGTTGATCGCCAAGTTTCATTTTCGATTGACAACGTGAATGATCAACCTTACGTTTGTTGTCTATAAACCTCTTTTTAAGAACAAGGACACTTCAAATGTTACCAAATTCTCTTTGCTGTTACAGTTACAACTGATATTATCATTGCTCCTTCCTTGTATACTGGATATGTTCAATTAGGTTTTATAAAATATGTGGAAAGACTATATATGAACGTATGAGAATTGGAAATATCAACATCAACAATGTTTGACACACTCTTCATTTCTTCACCATCAAAGTTTTCCCTAGACACTTTGTTTGTTGTATCTATTTATGCTTTAACGCATTATATGCCATGTCCTAAATCCCAAAGAAAAAATGTCAAAGTATCTAACAAGTTTTGTGAGAGGAAACAACTTTCATCTTTTGTATTTCCTGCATTATTGGATCGAGTTACCTGGAAATTGAGATGAATGGAATGCAAAATTGGAATAATAAAACGTTCCTCTTAAGTACTCAAACATCAAATTCTTTTGGGATATTCGATACACACTTTTGCACACCGTCACCACCATCACTAACCCCGAATGTTGTGTCGTGTGTTTATTTGGTTGGAATGCTTTTGTCATATAACATGCTCTAAATCCCTCTTGTCTTGATGCATACGACATTTACTTCGAAAACAACCTGAGATATATGTACAAGTACAATACATTTTATTTGAGGATCTGGCATCTGCATGGAGCATCTTCATCCCTGCAGCTTAAACAGTCTATATAATATTCTCTCTTTTTGTGGCTCTATTACAGTTGCCACTGCCAGTGTTACCACATATCATTCTACTACATCAACCTAGAAAACCATACAATAATGTTTAGGTCTCTCAGAAGCGTTCACAAAAATCCACTCATCTCTTTCAAACCTCATTTTACTACAACAGCGCATTCCTATTCGTTGTGTGGTCTCCTGGAAATTGACTTAAAGCCTTGAAGCTATCATTTCGTTTGAAAAATATAAATATGTGCCTTAAAGCTATGCATGATGATATTCTGATAGTCTTTTTGTCTCTTTCCATTTCGCAAAAGAGAAGCACTGCACTTATTTAGGAAATCATGCTGATTAACCAGTACTGAACTTCCTTATTTGGCATTTTCATTTTCCAGAACGGAACAGACAAGAACAAGACAAGAGACAAGCAGTCCCCAGTAACTTTTATGAGACTATGTTTTCTGTACAACTCGCTCTTATGTACCATGAAAAGCCAATTTCAATTGTGGTCAAAGTTTTGATTATTTGAATTCATTAAAAGGGAAGAGTAAAAGTGACATCAAGCTAGCAGCAAGGAAATCAACTTTTGCTGCATAATATGACAGTCTGTGACATTGACGTACAAACACATCGTTCCATTCTGCTTATTGGATAAAACGAATCATGGCAATTTGGCAATTTAAAGATTGGAGGTTGTTTACTGTAATTTAGTCATAAAATGTTATAGCCAACCAAATTAAATTGGATAGGAGGAAACGAAGCAAGCTAAAAACAACCCTTTGCTTCTTCCAGTGCATTTTGGTATAATCTGACGATGAGTTGAATAGATGCTGAATCCTAACCCAAAATTATTCTGTTTAAATGTAATGTGTAGGTATATAGAACAACCATTACATTTATTTTGATAGCTGAAGAGGACGAACCTTCTGAGAGAAATGAAAAATTCAATCCTTTGATATAATCCATTTTCACATGGTTGTCTACCAATATCATTTAACATGCATGTTTTACATGATGTAAAATGTCACGAAGAATACACCACACGTCATAGTCATTTTTCATTCCTTTCCCCATAAAAAGGCAGACATATCCAAGTGTCGTGTATTTTCAGCCATAGATCACATTATGCATATCATTATCAATGATGCAATATTATTATCATATTTATGTAACTTTTACTAATAGAATGAAATGGGGAAAGCTAACGTCCTATGTCCTGTCCTTTCGTGTGGGCTATAAAACGTATCGCATGATTTATGCACAAATGTACAATGCATTTATTATTTACAGGATCACGTATCATGTTGGACACCCAATCCAGACAGCTGCATGCGGTGATATTTTACTACTTTGCCCTTGTCTACTTTCTGGCTCGTTTAACATCTTATGGTTCACTTGGTTTGTTGATTGCAAGTCGTTCTGAATCGTAGTGAGTAAGATGAGGAAAATGAGATGATGATCTTGATTATTAGCATGCATTCCACATCTTCGGTATCATGTACAGGAACATTGTCATTGTGCGTTTCATTTTCATACTGTTTCGTATAGCTGTTATGTGCTTGGATTACGCCTTTTACTGATAGAATTCGTTCTATAAATGGCGGAATAAAATTGATGAGATACGAAAAAGTGTTAACTGAATACCAAAAGTAAAAGCTTGCTGCATTGTTATGCTGATAATAATACTTATTCGTGTAATTTAGCAATGCTAAAAGCATCATCTTATGCAAATTAAATGAGATATTTCTATGAAAGGGGGAAAAGTAGGTGAGAGAAAAAGCTATGGTGCAAATTTTGCTTTCGGGTTTCTTTCGGTGGATTGCAGCGAAATTTTTGTACTTCTCGCTTGCAATCATTACAGAAATAAATAGACGGAACCAACTGCCTCAGTCCGGAATGGCCTAAATTCTCAACAATTTTATTATGAACTTATTCAATGAAAGCGCATCTTACTGACGACGAAGAATTTTAGTGTGCAAGTAAATAGCTCAGACAACGGCTAGTCGAGACAGCGTTAAAAGTTGATAGCACGACTTTTAACCTACTACTTTTTGCCACGAAGAAGAAGCTATGTTTTCTACATCCCGAACTACAAATCTCGTTCCTTCCTTGTGCATTCTATTTTATGTTTGTTTTTTTGCCATATTTTCTCCATATAATGTCAATACGATTTGTTGTATTGCCATGTTTTGTAGCATGAAACAACAGTATAGTATACAAAGTCTTTTTGAATAGTTAACTTTAGTCTTATCACTGGATGCAGGAAATCCGTACAGAATAAAAGATGTAAAAATTCATCCCTTTATGTATCAGTACAAACTTGTCTATGAATCAATATGTCAAATTCACGTAGCATATAAAAAGGATATAAAATAAAAACTTAGCACACATAAACATCCTCTCATCCGAACATTGCCGTATACAATTCCATATAAACTGTCAAAAGAAATAACTTTGAACCATTTATTTCTCTAACACTGTTCTTCTGAAAAATGCAAACCCAACTCAATATACAAATTTAAGGACACTTTTAAAAACATTTGCAAGTTGGGTTGGATAACGTTGTATTATTTTTGGTATCGTACCATACCACACTTCTTTGACATAAATAGAGAATGGAAATTATTCTCTATAATTGTTATTTACAGCCATTTTAGTTAGTGCCACAATGAACACTAATAAACTTTCTCCGAAATAAACATAGGAAATTAAAGTTTATTATCTTTGCTCATATTTCATATAACAATGAACTTGGTCTTGGTATTTTATTTCCATTTTCCTTTTTTACGATATTAAAGTAGAATTCAGTAACGTCGACGGTAGAGCTTTCTCAAGGCTAATTTCGGTTTTTATTACTTACTAAAAGATAACCGAATGCCAGTTGTTAATTTATTGATTTACTGTGGCGTGTGTATATTTTCTAGGTTTATCTAATTCTCAGAGAACACATAGTGGCCAAAATTTTCAAAATATGGTAACCCCTACAAATCTGAGTAATAGAGAGAGATAAAGATAGGCTGTTCATACATTTTATACATTTGATTTAAGGCTGTAACGACCCCGATTCCAATATAAAAATTGACGTAGATGTATAAACCAACTTCAACAAAAGCATTTTTACTTTACATAAAACTTTATGTGTACACAAATATGTGGGTATACAAAAAATGGTAGGCTATTGGAGATCTTTTAGAAGACTTGTGTTGGAAGTAATTTGAGAAAAGCCAATTCAATCCAATATTTTCATATTAAACCTTCTAATTTACAATATATACACACATGGGAGCACCTGAGTCTACATATTTTAATATATTGTAACCATTATACCTACTGGTTATTACCAATAACGTACCAAAAGTGAAAAAATACGGGCGTAGTTTATGTGAAAGGCTTGACAGGTGTAAGAGATAGCATGAGCATTCTTCTTCCTCCTTTTACCAGATAACTACTAGCAATCTTGTCTAAGCGACAGAGAAAGAAAGGAAGGAGAGAATCAAAGGGAAAGCTTAGCCGGGCAGCCAGGCCAGGATAAATTCAATTTTCTAACGAGACTCTCCACTTTTCCTCTTTCTGAATTTTTTACAGACTCTTTTCGTTTTTGTAACATGGGTTATCCTGGTGGCATGATAGTTTTAACGTTTTCCTGAGAACAAAAGGAGCAGGACCAGGGAACCACACGAGGTTCATTCGTGGCTCTCCTTGAAGAATAAATCTAATATGAATCGCTTCACATTATGGTACATGTATGAATATACCTATAAGCTGTGTGGTTTGGTTACATTCACTTTTTTGTGGTTACTTTTTGCTTGACTGGTCATGATGACTCATCCTCTCCTTTTGACTGTATTCTGGCTATTATCTGCTTCTTGAGTTGAGTTGAGAGAAAAGGATTCGGCTTACTTTAGTGATCCACTTTTAGTGAAAGTTTTCACATCCCGACAAAAAGTAGCACGGCATGGCTTGTATACAGCATGTCGTCCAACACTGATTGTAAGCTGAACAAAAGAGTCCATCAGCTTGCGAGAAGGATAAAGTTGAAAAGCATGGATGGTTTGCTCAATGCTAGGTTGGAAGCATGAGGGTAAAATATTTGATTACTTAAGTCAAGTTTGTACTGTAGACAATGTTGCTTTCTTTTATTTGGGGCCCCACTTGCTGAAATGCGCACTTTTTCTACAGTTCGACTTTCATGTAGCATTTTTATGCGCTAATCTGAATGAAGAGAATACAATGTGTAATAGAAATTGTGTAATTTGTTTTGAAAGACCTGTTTGGTTAGTTAAAAAATAGATCGTGGTAATCTAATACAATCGCTTAGTCTTCTACTTCAAACACACACATTTATGATAAAGTGTGTCTAAATATTATAGAATCACAACAATTTTTTTCAAATATTTTGTAATATCTGCCTTGAAGCAAGAGCTATTGACCCCGCATCATGGTGGGTGGAACACTTATTTAGTTGGTTATATATAACATTAATATCGG
>JAQIWN010000128.1:0-51046 GCA_034699025.1 Entomobrya cf. arborea Gr-Col-00668 | reverse complement strand
TAAAAATTGTATTTTTAAAGAAGGAGGCTACGAAATAGCCTATCGTACATACACTATGCGTTTTTACTAATAGTATATTGGTATAATAATAGCTGCAGTAGAAGCAATGCTTAAAGGCAATAGTAATAGTGATCTCACATTTCGCATATATGGCCAGTCATTTTGTTCGAGTTACGGCAATGGACGTATTACGTTTACGTATCGTCTTGCTGAACCAAACCAAACTAGGTACACGGGAAACATTTTCCTGTTATTTCAACAGAGTGGTGGTGTGTAGTATTTTTGTTACGACTGGAATGACGACAACTCACCTTTTTTCATCCATCTATAATGCATTTATGCTGGCAATACAGTATATGAGGTGAAACCTTGTAAAAATTGCTTTGTGTTTTTACGCACCAGTCCATGACAGCTCGGGACGTCGACGATGGGAGACTTGAATGTTATGGTTGTATGTGTTGTATAATGAACGTCATAAAACGGATATTTCTCCAGCATCATGGTGGAATTACTACAGAGTCCTATTGGGAAAGCTATAGTTTGGTTGTGATCTTCTTTTGAAAACAGAGTATTTTCTTCAACGACCTTTCTCTTTCTTTCCAATATGCTGCCAATGACGAAGACAAAGTTTTGTCAGTAGAGTGGGTACTTCTACACAACTCTGTTGTAATAGTAATGTTGTTAACACCGAGTCTTACCTATGTAATATTTAAAACCAAGCTTGCAATACATTTACATTCATGAATACACATTCGTCCATAAACTAAGCTGTATCTCTCTGTTATGAATATTTTTCTAAGGTCTGGAGTAGATCACTTCGCTTTAGTGCATACAAACACGAGATGGAGAATGGAGCATGTAGATCATCAAACTACGTGCTTACATTGTTATTGGTAGAGTGCGGTGGTGGTGGAACTATGGATAGTAGAACAGTAGCAGTGATGATGTCAGTCGAGGAGTCCTTGCCTAAGATCTTATTATTTTTTTGCTGCTTTTGGTCTATGGTCGGGTGATGGTGAGTGTTGGCAGCGGTAGTGAGATGATGCTGGCATATTCCTCCACGGATAGATAAGAAACTATCCATTTTCTTTGATATACTTGTAAAAACACTGAGAGAGATAGAGAGAAAGAGAGTACTTTCCACTACTTTAGTTAAAACACGTTAGGAGCCAGTTGGATGTGGATTAATGCGTTTTGAATTGCTCCCTTGAGAGCCCAGAATCATTTTAATATGCTAAGCTGTTACTACTTTTAAGAAATTTGAAAAATACATTTCTCCATGTTCATCTTTCCCAGAGAGTAAACTATATGCAGTTTGAAACAATTGAACAGGGGAGTTGGTGGGTACATTTTAAATCTTATCATGAAACTTGCTTTACATGGTTCTATTGGGGATATTCAATATGCAGAAATGCACGAGGTATGTAGCAAGTTATACCCGTTATATACCAAGTTTCTTTTCTTGGATGTCTATCTTCTTATTGAACATCTTTTACACGGATCACAGGATTTCGGTCCTTTAATTTATTGTTTGTTCTACAGGGAAAAGTTTTGACTCTGCGTATGTGTGTCTGGTGTGTCTGTAGAATTGAATCCTTAAAGGATTTGAGTCTTTAATAAAATGTAGAGGATTTTACATCATTGCTAATGGAAAAGTGTCAGTAAGTAAATTCATTTCAATCTGCCTCATTTTCTCCACTTGGTCTCCATTCCCTTCTACATACGTGTATAATGTATTATGTATTACATTATATTTTATCAGCATCCATAATACGAATAACAACATGCCATTTACCACGTCTCCATCATGTTCTTTTTATAAACACATCCGAAATAATTTCCAGATGAGCGCAAAAAGAGAAGACAAGCGATGAATTGAGTGAGGAAAGGTTTAAGAATAACAACTAGAGAAGAAGAAAAAAACTACTTAAGACAAAAAAGTAAAAGCATATTATCTCTTTTTAGACTCATGTGTCATTCGTTTTTCTCTTGTTGTTTGTGTGCTGATTATACGCTATACTTACTGCTGTGCTGACTGCGGAGTGTTTCCATTTCCAACAAGCTAGACAGTCAGCAGAAAAAACTGTGTTTTTTTCTTGTTTCTTATTGATTTCTGCCACTGCTGCTGTTATTTCCAGCAGGCAAAAAAACGATAAGATGTGTAGATGCACATACAAGACGATCCGAGTGTTTTATGTTTATACTTTGTACATACTTTTGTATCGCTCACAAAAAAAAAGAACACAACTGTGTTTTGTTTTTGTTTGAGAGTCTGATTAATTTCCGCTTGATCTGAAGAGAGTGGTGCTGCTGCTGTTAGTAGAAAAGAATAGAGAGAAAAAAGTTGGAAGAAAAGTACTAAAAACAGTGAGATGCCTCTCTTTTTCTTGTTGGGTACGCGTAATATAAATGGTTAACCTGCTGTGCTTGTAATAAATATACAAATACATAGAATCGCTTAATTTTTTGCTGCACTACTGAAGACTCTCCTCCGGTGAAATGCCATGCAAAAATGGAAATGAAAACTGTAGTAAAATGCTAGCATGCACAGTAGTATGGGTGCTATATACTATTATTAGTGGCCATTACTGATTTGTTTTTTGTGCGACGGATATTATATGCCTACATTACTTTTGTCTGTATCGTCATCATCGTCATAAGGATTTTAGCAAAAAGGCGACAACAGTCTAGTTTTTACTGTAGCCGAACGACGAGGCGCATAACAGCAGTCAGCAGCGGCAAAAGGAAGTAGGTTCTCTTTTTTCTGTATTTTGCACCAAGGACAAAGAATGTAGGGACATTTTGTTGTATGCATAATAATATAATAGCTTAATGGGCAGTAGAAAAGAGAAAATGCAAAGTGGTCAGGAAAAACATAACATGGAACATTGCATGTATATGTTCGCGACTCGTGACTAAACTCATGCAGCAAAAAAGAAAATAAACATTTTTTTCTTTATATTTTAAGTATAGCTAGTAAAAAAAGAAAGAAAACGAGCAAATTCCCATGCACATTATTAAGCTTAAAAGAAAATGGCAGTCAAGTTTTGAGGGAACCACTGACATCATGTAATATTATTATTACTAACGTTCATATGTGTAGTACAGTACAGTATTTGGATGGACCGCCATTTATTTGCTATACGAATATAGTGTGATGAGATATGCTATGGAATTTCAAGAAAATGAAGTAATTCAGAAGAGAAAGTTTTATTATATGTGTTTGTGTATTTGAGTTTCCGTTGGCAGAAGATGAAGTAACCTTATGTAAGTAGGTCTTGCCATTATTTTGCTTTAAATATATCTGAAAAAGAATAAAGGTACATAATATGCGTATTAAAATAAGATGAATATGCCACCAATTTTAAAACACTGCTGTGTTTTCGAACACAGTTATTCACCTTGTAATTCTTAGAGTACTTTTGGGAGGGCAAAAGTATCTTGACTTGAACAACAGTCCACCAGGATGCCACCATCTACATAGTACCATGTTATAAGTAATATAGCTAGGAATAATAGTCATGAGAAGAAATTGCAAAAGATAGACGCATAGAATCAGCCTCATGTACTTTTGGATGTAGGCTTTTAGGCCAAATTAACTTGTATAAGAAAAAAAATAAGACTTTCAAAAAAATGAGTAGTTTTTGGATTGTCTCCGTGTAGAAGTAGTGCCAGTGCTGCGTACCAAGTACCAACCTCATCCTTCCCTCTGGAATCATGATTACTGTGTCATAACATGGCGTGTTGTGCATGAATGTTCATGCATAACGTTATACATAATATACTTACTACTAAGCGTGTGAGTATGTTCCATTTATAAAGAAAAATGTACAAGTTTGTCTTCTTTTCACTTCTGAGTGTGTATAAGTTCAATGTATGTAAAACAGTCCAAAGTAACTCAGCGGATGACCTGCCTTTTAAGCAAAAGAGCAATTCAAAGCAGGTTAAGAACTTTTGGCATGCTTCGTCTTCTCTTTCTCGTAGACGACTATATGGCATGAGGAGACCATTTCGGGAATAGAGTTTTTTTACTCTCATGATGAGGCAACGCAAAAAAAGCAGCAGGTAGCGGAGCAGTAGAGCAAAGGATTCGTTCGGGGAGACTTAAAAGGTATTAAGGTATGCGTTCCTTTACTAGAATGTAGAAAGCCTGCTGGCTGGCAAGGAATCTTCAAACTCATAATCGTACAAACGTTTCCCGTGGATGAAGGAAGGTGGTACGAAAAATTCTCGTGACTACTACAGGTTTTTTTTTCAGAGAAAAGATCTCATGTTATTCCATGAAGAGCAGCGGTGGTCGAGTATATATCGCACAAGCTGTAATGGTAATTATGAAAGTCCACAATATACATATAGTTTGATGGGGCGATCCATCCCGTGTGATTACAGGTAATGATCATTTTATTCGAGACTGCTTTTTTTCTACTTGTTAGCGTAAAAAGTGTAACCACATACCGTGCAGTTTTTTAACTGTATGTTGTATGTAATATGCTTATAACAAACGGACAATGTATTAAATGAGTGGAGTACTGAGGGAAAAAAAGAGAAACAAAGTTGATGAGCATAATTTTTAGGCAACTTTACTTCCATTCTCTTCTTCCATCTTCCAAACATCCTCCATAGCTTTTAGGTATGGTTGTATTCAAAAGTTTTTGAAACTTTTTCTACAGGATACATAAATACCTATAAAGAAAAATATCATGTTAGTAGTAATAGTTTAGAAAGGTTGTTGTTTGTATCTATCTTATATAAGCACTTCTTGTTCGCTTTGTATAATGGAAGCTGTAAGTACTATTGGGTATAAATTTGTTGGGTATGATGATCACGATGATGGTGATATTGCATGGCATAGCTTTCGGCTCGTCTGTTCTGGTTTGGTATGGCTGGCCAGGTATTTTTTTGAAACAGAAAGTCTTTTTTCATTAAGCTGAAAGCGATACCATGAGCACTTTGTTGTGTGTTGTATGTTTTGTTGATCTATTTTTCCACTAGTTCTAGTATTTGGTATGGCGTTGTTTGTGTGAGAAAGCAGAAAAGCCACATGTCTCAAGCAATGCTTGGTTGAATATTTATACAGAACGTATATAACAACCAACCCAAAACCTTTTTTTCGTTACACTCTGTTGCTTTTTCCAACTTTTTAGGCGAAAAAAAGTTAGGTAAAAAAAGGGATGAGGGAACATCCAATCAACAAAATGCAACAAAACAGCAATTAGTCATTCTTGAAAAAAAGAACAAGAAGGATGAAAAATAAGATCGAAAAAAATACCAGTGCAAAAACAACAACTACAGGAATGAAAAGCATTTCCCTTGAAAGTTTCCGTTGTACATATTTTAAACGAAAGTATGCATATGGCGAAGTAGAAAAAAAACTTGTTTAGGTTGAGAAAAAAGAAAGACAGCACAGCAACCCATTTAATACCCCAAGCAATAACTTGCCGTGTACATTTTTATGGTTTTTTGGTGTACATTGTAATATTTTATTTTCTATCCAATCTGTAAGGATACATCCATATATATGGGAAGATGCGATAAAGCTTCCTGTATGATTTTTTTTCCTTTTCTTCAATCCAACTTTTTTCACCATCATTATTATCCTTGAGAAATGGCTGCCGAAAAAAGGTAGAGTCGGTAGTGTGTTCGCTTTTGCAAGCACAAAGAATATGTCGTGTGAAGTTCTGTAATATGTGAGCATTCACGTAACTATATTTGGACATTCATCTTGAAGACTTTACAGGTGGGTGAGGCTGGCTCTCGGAGGGGCTTAGTTACATTTGAAAACCCACCTGAGACAAAAATCTAATGAAATGAGAGGAAGTATCAAATAAATTTTCTAAGCGTCAGGAAAATGCCATAATAGTGAAAGTAATAATAATCATCATGAATTAAAGAAGCGCACATGGTTGCTGGTATTAATGTGGCAGAAAAACTGGGTATGCTTAGCAAGAAAACCTGTTGACGATGATAACTGAATAATGAACTTCTACTCATATTTCTCAGCAATTTCTTTTATTAACGAGGTCGCCCATTAAAGAAAACTATCTCTGTGCGCGTTTGATTGCTTAAAAATTCTTGGCATTACTACTTTAATTTATAATAATGACTAAAACCACTATCAATTTTTGTAAACGTAAACTTATGTAGGCGTGTGATTGGAAATTGTTAAAGGCAATTTTTATCTCGTCATGTAACACATTACGTAAGCAATATAACAAACGACTTACGTTCGAAAACATTCAGATGTTCATATATTTTGTGCCTTGTTAAGTGGATGAAGATGTCTTTGTTTTCCAACTCGTCAAGGAAAACTTTTGGGAAGTTTCAATGTTTACTCTTGTTTTGTGTTATCATCATCATCATTATTATTTTCCAACTATCTGGAAAGTTTATGGAAGCAAGCTCTATATAGAAAGTTTATAAGGGTGTAAAATGTAATTGGAAAACGTTTCACTAGCTAGATAAATATTTTTTCTCATGTTTTAATAAGGCGTACACTTATCAAGGTGTTTTCCTACCATTATTATCGTCCTTATTATTGTGCAGTGTTATGTTATAATAGGATCGTCAACGGTGATGCAGTAGTTAAAAAAGGTGTTACAGGTAGAGAGTTACGTTTCCAGATGGTGTTGTACATCACAATGCAGTGGTCGTATATTATTTGGCTGTGGAATAACAAATATGAACGGCGTAGCCGCGTTTGAGCTAGCTCCCACGGGAAATGTATTTTGGTGTCCATTCTCACTTGCTTCAAGCTTTCCTTTCACTCATACTTTCCCCTCGACATAATATTCAAGTAAGCATTCAAGTATACGTATATAATGTGTATTATGCATTCTCAAAAGTCATATCCGTTTAATAATGGTGAGTACACAGCAGTAACTAACATCATCATGGCAGATACGCAAACATTCAGAACGACGTCGGTGCATAAACGACTACCATCCCGATACCACCAACTACACACTTTTACATTACATCTACTCGGCAATTCCGCATCTGATTCGCTCATAGTGAAGATGAGTAGAGAGAAATGAAATTCACTGAAGACTCTCGCTGAGAGGAAAAAAAATCTTTATGGTATATCTTTCTCTTCGAGAAGAGAAGTGCCATGTCAGCTTTATAGTGTTGGTGGTAGTTTGTGGCAAGTAAAAAGAATATTCTCGGATGAGAATGATTATTTACTCATACAGTCATCGGTTCCTTCCTTTTCTATCTCTCTTGAATGAATATAGGATATAAATGGAATATCTATTTTTACAGACTGCCCCATAAGCATACATACAGCACCACTCAAGCTATATAATATGTGGTGTAAAAGATTCAGAATCAATATAGAATTTGTGCACACAGACTTTCCTGGTCTGCCTTGCCTACTGGGGAGAAAAGCATGTACCTGTTACAACAACATATTACTTTAGGGATAAATATGTGGCGAAGCTAAAGCCCATTCAACTTAACAGATAGTCGACATTTCCATTTTCGTATAAATTTAATGGCCTTCTTGGACTAAGTGAAGGGAGAGATATTTCAAGTGTCGGAAGGTTTTTGCGGTTCTTGTTTGGCGGATAAGAAGAAGAGATGGAGAGAGGACCCTCATCTCCTAGTTATTTCGCGGGGGGTATACCAGAATGAAGGACTTCCACATGCATCAGTACCACACTAGTCACTACTGTAGCCACTACCACTATTAATAAGTACATATACATGTGTGAATATATTTCTATGAATGTGTGGTGTGTGGTATACTAGGCCCTACCAAAAAGTGGTTTCAACCTGTGGAAGCTTCAATTTATTATTCATAGACTGTTTGGGATCATTTTGGCTTTGACTCCTTGCCATATCTTTTACTTCCTTGGGAATACATTTTTTCTTCCACTCTTATCCTGTTGGACTGGGTACATATCTTATAAAATACCCTACAATTTTTTTATACTTACTTTAAGTGAAGTTGACTATACATAATAATATGGCCCTCTCATTCTCATAATGTTGTTGCCCACTTCAAATGGCATATTTATTTCATCTTCTTAGGAATTACATATTCTTGACTTGTACCACCGTGGAATGGAGTACACTACAATATTTTTTTCGGTTTGCTGAGTTCTTACTCTTCCAAAGGATCCCCCTCCAAAAAGAACTTGTATTTTATACTCTTACCTGGCCTGGTGGCATGGCATACTACTCCTCTGAGGTCACGTAACTGTATAACTCGTTGTCATACATCAGTGAAAGTGTATATATACCTGTCTTGTTCACATCTTGAAAAAAAGTTACATGCAGTTTATACTATGGTCGTACAAAATGAAAGTATTTACTCCTTTTCAAAAACTATTATTATTATTTCTTTCCAGTAGTATGTACCTTGTAAGTTTACTTGATGATTTTTAAAGATCATAAAAAGGAACAATAGTCTGGCCTGGCCTGGTCTAGGTTGGTTTCAAAAGTTATTTTCATTTGTAATAGAACGTACACGTAGTACCTGTTAGTATTACAACTTGAGCAGGAAAGGACACAAACATTTTTCTTCATACCAAAGTTATCGTTCATGATGACGATCATCATCCCGACCATCCTGTCCAAAACTCTTTTTTTCCTTTTCTGACTTCCCGTGGGAAATGTTATCTCAACTGAATGTAGTAGAAGGTAGTAGTAACGGTATCTTTTTTCTCTCTACCTTCAGCATTGTAACTAGCATTGCAATGCGATATAAACTGAGACTTGTAATGAGATACAATGAATAAGAATTGGTTCAAAGAAGTAAAAAGACTTCTTGTATGACTTTCTACATATCTTCCAAGTCTAAAAAAACTAGTCTAAAACAGAGAGATAGAAAAAGAGCATAAAAACTTTTCATTTTTTCCACTTGAATCTAATGGGATTCTCGTTGGTGGTGTAAAAAGAATCCGTTTCAAGTATAACTGGTTCCATTTACTTTTTTATATGACTTGCTTTTCCCTTGCATTACCTTCATTCAACTCTTGCTCTCTGAGGGATCATCATATAATATATTGTAGAGAAAGTATATGAAGCAGAATGTATGGTAATGGGGAAACAAGGGAAAGTCATCCTGTGTTAGTCTTCTTCCTGTCTAGTTCAACTTTTTATATCTCTTCTCGTTTTAAGGAGACACTTAGTGATTGTTTACGTTGACTTATTCTCCAGTTGCAAATTGGATTGCGTGCTTTCTAACCACACTGACAAACCATTCGTTCACGTCATTATCATTCATGTCTGCAAGAAAGTGTAGTTTTGGGCATTTAGTACTCATTTATTCGGGAGAATTATTTGATGAGTGAAAAATTGATGAAAAAGGGGTAGTTAGAAAAGAGGAGAAGGTAAATGGAGAAAATCATATCTATAGGTTGTTCAACAAGTTCATTATTGCACCTGGTCGCCCTAAATATTTGATTATGGTCTTCGTGTTTTTATGTACCCCCTGAAGAGTGATAATAATCGTAAAAATAATCATAATGTTTGTTATCTAATGTTGTGTATTCATAAGGGAAATGAAAGTTACTGAAGAGCCCTTTTTAAACATTTATATGAATAGGAAGAAGTATCAAGATGGTGACGGTTGGTGGTATGCTACTACGTTGTTACATTTGGTGAATTCTCAGCGCTTTGGACACTTCTGAAAAAATGCGTCAAGGCTCTTTGTTGGAGCAACAACGCAAAACATTCAAACCGCATCATCATCCCATCGCGTCAGTTGGTGACATTTGTGAAAATTAATTGTATGAGTTTATACAGTGCGAGAATCATCCAGAGTGTACGGCGAGTCACTGGTAGAGAAATAGCGAGAGAGAGAAAAAGTAATCTGTTAAGGACGTGGTGAGTCGTCGTCGCCATGAGTAGTTTGTTGGACCATTTGGACAGCAATCAAAGTGAGAATGACGACATTCATCTGCTGTTCCCCAAGTGTAAGCCCCGTGCCTCTTCTGTTGGAACGGAGTCACAGTCCTCCGAGTCCCAGTCAAATTCCCAACAGTACCTAGCTGACAATTTTAGAGATCAAAATTTAAATCACCCTTCTTCAGCGTCATTAGGTGGAGGAGGAGGATCAACCTCATCCAGGCAATCATCCCGACGGCACTCTTCTTCCGGCTTTACACATCATCAGCAACAACAACACCATCATCATCACCACCCACAACAACAGCAACAACTTCCAGATAATCTCCTGAAACACTCCAAACATTCATCATATCCTCCACTTTTAACCGCGACAAGTCCCACAAGCACCCATAACACTACTGGTAATAACTCATATATTGGTCACGATACGTTGTCCACATATGACAATAACAATTTGACACACGAAGTTGTTGGATTAAGTAATACTATATCAGAAAATCGTACATCATCCTCTCATCATCATCATCAGCACCACCATTCTTCATCTCGGCATCACCAGCACCACCACAATAATCACCTCCAGCAGCAGAGTGACAGCAGCGATAATTTCCCATTAACTCCGTCATTCTCATCCTCATCAAACTTTACTGGAAACGGAAGTGGTGTTGTCGGTACTACTTTAAGCAGTAACAAAACTAAAGGTGACGGTCACAACCATCATCACGGTAGCAATATTCATCACATTTCTTCAGGTGGTAACAGTATTAAATCTCAGCATCATCATCATTCACGATCAAAAAATTCTATTAGTAGCAGAAATTCCCGACACGAAGCAGCCCTTGCGTCTTCGTCAGGCATTGCGCCATCTGGTTCAAACAGTTGTCAGAGTCAAATCAGTCGACATCATAGTCGCTCCTCCCATCACCATCACAGTACTTCGGAACGTTCTCATCATCGGTCGAAAAGAGTACCGCATATGACGGAAAGTTCTTCCTGTGAACCAATTTCTCCAGCAGTAGCAAATAAAACGATATCCTCGTCGTCACGATATAATAAATCGCAAAAGTCTCTAGCAGACGGAAATTGTGGTGGA
Organism: Entomobrya cf. arborea Gr-Col-00668; assembly: GCA_034699025.1. Classification (NCBI taxonomy): domain Eukaryota; kingdom Metazoa; phylum Arthropoda; class Collembola; order Entomobryomorpha; family Entomobryidae; genus Entomobrya; species Entomobrya cf. arborea Gr-Col-00668. The sequence continues at coordinate 40,098 of JAQIWN010000128.1, read as the reverse complement.
GGTAGTGGTGGACCGACAAAATCTTACTCTACATTGTCATTAGGCTCCGGAATGGAATGCGAGCCATTAGATGACCACCACTACGATGATGGTTTTTGCACGACTCGTAGCAGTCGTAATTTAACAACTTCAAATGGTGCTTCTTCATATAACAGCGAACATGCATCCTCAGTGAGGACATCCAGCAATATACCAGGTAATGGGAGCTGTTTACGAGATTCTCGCATAGAAATTGCAGGTGGTAGGGAAATTTACTCACAAAATAGAATCCGAGCTGGCCGTCGTCTACGAGGCTCCTCCTCAACATCATCTTCCACGGAGATGATGGCGGATTCCTCCATGTCCATAACTGCTTCTTCTAGCAGTTCAGCAGGGACAAAGAGCCGACGAAAATCTCCCAATATCCAACTGCAGTTGCAGCAACAACAACAACAGCATCAGGCACAACTTGTGTGCACAAATGGAGACGATGACGGTGGAAACGGTGAGCTTTCCGTGTGGGAACCGAAGCATTCGAAAAGCTACCAAGATAATGCAGTTGTACCTACACGGTCCCATCATTCGAGCAGCCATCGGCACCATGGGAGTCAGCATCATCATCATCACCACCATCATCAACAGCATCATCATCACCAGAGCCATGCCAGAAGCAGACATGTCTGTGGATATCCTCATTGTGATCACACAAAAGTTTTGAGTTCCACAGACATGAGCCCCGCATGTGGTGGCTCGTATAATAAAAGCAGTACCAGTGGTAATGCCTCTTCTAGTGGAGTAACTCAGATGACTGTCAAAGAAACTGTCTTCTCCACTGAGATCACGTCCATAGAAAAACCCATTGAATCTGAAAGCACAAGCAAAGGCATGAGACCCAAACTCAACGCACCACCAGCAGCAGCAGCAATGCAACCGCCTTATATCTATGAAACGACTGTAAATGAGACAGGAGGTGAAATTATATTCGATGATATTGGAAACTGGAATAGAAATGGTGGAGCTGCTGGTCGAGAAGTAGGCGGTGGTAGCAGTGGTGGGGGTAGCAGCACAGCAAATGAAAGTGGTATGCGCTGTTGCGGTGTAGAGGAAATGAATCACTCAGGGAGCTCTATGAACACTAGTTCTGCACCGACCGTGTTACTTCAAGGATCTCCATCGCCATCAACCCGTGGAGGAAACACAACTCCAAGCGGATATGAAAGTGATGAATACTCTGGTGTAACGCCTGTCTCACTAAATATGATGGGCTGTAATAACAAAGGTTGTTTGCCCAACAATCGACTTATCGGAGCAGTGCCGATTGCCGAATATGAAGGATCCCCAAAGAGGTACGGTTTGAGACAGCCAACTCATCCAATGCCAACACATTTGGATTTGGTGGATGTGGACATACCGATGGACAATGGTGGGCTACGCTCCCAGTCCGAAATCAACTGCGGCGGTAGCAGTGTTGGAAGTTCACACCATGTTGTCTCATTGATGTCGCCTAGTCAGCCAAGCAAACCAGTGGTTCCTACCACTGCCTCATCTTCGTCATCATCATCGCTGGACAACACCAACTCGAACACGAGCTCAAGCTCCAGCAATCGTAATTTGTACAGTAGTAGAATTAGCCCCAGAGTTTTATCCCCCTCGCAAAGCGTCTCCAATTTCCCTTCGCGGGTACCCGGATTCCCACAACGTATTACGCCAGTAACAAGTTCGTTAGACTCGTCCTCTCTAGTGGATTCCGGTCTGGAAAAGTCTGAAGCAACAGATATAATAAAAAGTGATAATATGTTGGAAACAGAGGGCGACATGTTGGTGAGCAACCCCTGTCATCCCAGCTCTGTTGATGTTGATGAATGTCTCCAACAGCAAGATCAGATGCGAATGCAATATCAACAACAACAACAACAACCGTCTCATCACCGTCATCATACACAACAAATAAGTCATCTCGTACTAGGGAGTCAACAACAAAAACCTCAGGATAGTAATAACGCCCACCACTCCCTTCGCAGCAGCGACATTGATGAACCACCTTCTTCCACGTCATTATGTCAAGGACAATTAGTCAACAGCGACCATTCCAGTGACTTACTTTTGACTGATCAGCTTAATATAAAAGCAGAAAAAAGTACTCCATCCAGCACAACTAATCTGTGTGGAAATCCTTTGGTAGACGAGAGCCAACAGATGCATCATCATCATCACCAGCAACACCACAACATGGTACTGGAGCTAGTAGACTCGGCCTCCCTTTCCGAGGATCTCCATCAGTCACTACAACCTCATCATCAGCAGAGCACGATCCACTCTGCATCATCAACCGGTACTGGAGAAGAAAGCACAAGCCAGCATAACGCTAGTCATACAACAATTAATAGTGATAGTATAGTGGACGATCAATGTTTAATTTCTGTACCTTCGTCGTCGACGGATATACAGCATGCTAACGAGAATAGCAATAGTGCATCAGCAGATGGACATAATATACTTGGAATTGGGGCGAGCTCTTCCTCAGACTACTTGTATGAGTTCTCAGAAACGAGAAAAGTGCTGGAGGAATTTTTTGGAAACGCTAGTGTTGTCGGTGCTGGTGCCAGTTGTGGGAGTAGTGCAGGTGTACCAAGTACGGTAGTTGCTGGTCTTGATGGTATCAGTATGAACCCAGGCCCACTGTTTGATGAGTTGGACTACACACTCAAGAGACAAGCAGGAAACTCTTATGTGGGGCAGAGGTTAGCTGGTGAAGGTTGCACTTTGGTAGAAGAATCCCCAAAGAAGCCTGCAAGGAGGGGTGTCCTATTGATTGGTAGTAGCGACGGGGATGGTGGCGATGGAGGGGAGGCTGCGTCCCCAAGACTCATTTCATTCCAAGAAATCACTCTTCCACAAATCCAGCAGCAGCAAAAGTCAATACAGAATCCACCACGGGACCTGAATGACAATGATATCGATGGAGATACTTCCTCAACCAATACTGAAACGGATAATTTAGGAGATACAGAAGTTGGACTTCAGGTAAAAGTACTAAACGTACACATTGTTGTTACTCTCAAGTTTGTAGTAATAATGCTGCATTTCTTGTGTTTTTTTTGTGAATAGTTTTATTTTTTTGAGTAAGTTTATTGTTATTTTTGTGCTCATGTTTAGCAATTTGGTTTTATTTCCAAGTAGTGTTTACTTCAACGGAGTTTTATGCTCTTACTTTACTTATGTTTTTGTGCTAACCATTAAAATTAAGACATTAATATGCAACACTTTTGTTTATTATTGTTGTTTTTTGTTTTATTGCCAGAAGAATGTTTCTTTTGCAGTTAGTTTATGTTGATGAAAAGAATTATTCATATTTTCATTTATGACTTTTGGGAAAATTATATTAAGTTTTAGTGTTTGTACCACCAGTGCACACGGTAGTTGGTTCGTTTTTAGACCACCACCACCGTTACACACCCTGGACGCTCTTTTGTAGAGAGAACTTGCTATTTCGCTACTTTCTATTATTATTGCTTCCGTATTATTATTATGAGTTCTTCTCCTTTCTCACTAAAGAGAATCAAGAGTAGTGAATAATGGTGTCACACAAGTAGTGAGAATGCGAGCGAAAGTAGTATAGTAGCAAAATATTAAGTAGCAGGAGAAAGTTGAGTGAAAGAAGCTACACACAGCAAAATATATCCACAATTCGTGGAAACCTTGTACTTACACATAACCCACCACTACCACACCACCCATGTCTCGAGTTCTGGTTTGTTTCTTTACTTTACACTACACAGCAGCAGTAGCAATAGCACAGTGGAAGTAGTGTCTAGGAAAAAGTTTGTGAATTCCCTTTCCCTAGAGAGGAAATGGACTTTTTGGGATCCTAGTGCTACTTGTCTCTCTCTCCCTGCCTCTCTTTCCCTTTTTCTACCTTAAGCCAGAGAGAAAGGCGGCAGGAAAGCAATTGACGAAATTTATAGTTGCTTTAATGGTCTGCATACGTAATGAGACAAAACCTACTGAGAGACGAGGAAAGCTTGTGTAGTTTGTTAGTTAGTTCTCGATACTACTTTCACCGCCATGTGCACATTGTACTGTACAAAACCTCCTCCTCCTCTCCAACACCATCACCACCGCTGCTTTTCATTATAGTAGTTTTTAAAAAGAATGAAAGTAATAATACTATCTGTATTTACATATAATGTCTGTCTGCATTTAATTCTGAGAAAGGAGAACTAGTTAGTGAATGAGCCAAAGCCAACATCGTATCGCCTCTCTACAATAACCACTACTACATAACATCCACCTCATCAGATCGTTTTTCTTTACTTTTGTTGTATATTTCTGTACATTTTGTATATATTGAGTCTTTGTTTGCTCTATTACCATTTTCTGGTAAGTCTATTTGTGTAATTGGAAGCCAATCCCGCAGAGAAAAACTGCTTGCTTACATATTTGCCCACCTATGTTACTTATATATATGTATTGTTACCAGTCTTCGCGGTGGAGGTGGTGATGGTTATGTGTGTTTAAGCATGGGCTTTTGGCCTCTTTTTTATACTCCCCAGCCATTTCATGTATGCGATTGGTTGCCAATATGTAAACGATAGGAGTAATATTATATTGTTATCATCATGCCTATTCTAATCAAGTATGCACGATTGGAGTCAAAGCATTAAACTACCTTTTTCTAGTTTCATGTCCAGTTTTACCCGTTAACAAACACAGGTTGCATCCATGCTTGTTCCTTCTTCAACCGTTTCTCAATGGATTTCCTAATAATTATGTTTTGCCAGTGCAGAGAGTGAGAGAGAGACAGGGGAAAGAGATGGCTTATTTACATACACAATGATGTCAGGCGACGACGAGGAAAGGGAGAGGCTCTTTTACTAACTATATCAACAAAAAATACCAGTTTAAAAAATCCCTTGAGCACAAACGCGTACATATGCAAACAAGATAGAAACTTAATGACAATGATATTATTATAATATTATATACTGCTATCTTTAAAAAGTGCACAGTATTAAGTTCACTCCTCTCAATAAAATCAGTATGGAGTAGTGAGCTGAGTAGTTAGTAGATGTTAGGGCTGGTCTATTGTGTGGAGAGAAAGGGTTAGAGTAAGTAAGGAAGAATAGTCGTTTTGAGAGATCTGCGAACATTTTTTTTCGTGGATTTATTCTGTGTGGCCAGCAGCACAGAAACCAAAGGAGAGGAAGATTGTTATTCAGGAAATTAAACCTGATTGCGATGCACGGCAAATGGTTGTGATGCCGCTTGGGTATGGTATGATGTAATTAACCACGTTTGTAAAATGATGAGAAATTCTGTATGTGAGTTGAGCAAGTATACTTTCTGCCTCTCTCTCTCTCTTATTTTTAAATTCTCATCTCATCGACTACCTCTCCTCACCACTTCCAGTTGTTCCAACAACTTTTGCACACTCACATACATAATCATATGCAGACATATATCTATCCGTACGTTTTACCCTTTTTATAGTTGTAATTATGAAGGTTTTGTTCTATTATTTAATCTACCAGCTTTTCCATCTGTTTCATGCTTGATTATATATCCTAAATGGACATTCACATTTGTTTTTATAGCCATTTTATTTCCGGAGCAAATCCTGTTCTCTGCTTCTGCATGCATCCATATGGTTTTCCTTTATTTGGTATTACTGGCTTTGCTTTCTGCTAAAACTGTTGCGTGCTATGTGATTGGCAAATAAAACACATTTGCAGAATTTCATTGAGAAGAGTTCATTGAAATGTATTTTTTGTTTCCTTTTTATGTTCATTCAATTTAAAGTCCATTTCTCTCACACAAATACCAAATACACGCACATTGAGATGAGATGAGAGCAAATAGAGTGAACAGCTAGAACTAATTTTATGTGCTTGCCTATTAAAGCTCATTACAATTTTTTTGCACGAAGTCTGCATTTGGCTTGCCAGAATGCTTGCTTATAAGGTTTTATCATCACTTTTTGTAATTAATCATTAATGAAATTTTCTCTTTAATTGCCATAGGTGGGTTTAAGTCGCAATTTCACTTTATCTCCGGAAACAACAGACTGTGACTCAAATGAGCTGGAGAGTGAGATCTCACTTGATTATGAAGCTTCTTTGCACTCATCAAGTCGAGTGGGCGTTTGTATGCCCACAGTGGAGGATGGCTTGTCTTCCGGAAATGTATCCGACACAGAGGAGACTGTCCCTTCCTCTGATCAGTTAAGTAATGACCTTAAAAGAGCAGCGCAACAGCAAGATCTGTGTAGTAATGCTCTAGGCCCTTGTAGTAACAATAGCTCCAGTGTGGGCCGACATCAAATAGCCTCTACTTCTATTGGAGTTCATTCTTCGAGAAGGGAGCACCCACAGCAAAATATTTCTGCTCATCATCAACATCATCATCATCACCACCATTTAATTGAAGATGGACTTGGATGTAATGGCACTCAACAACAAGGGGCTGCAGCCGGAGTGTCATTGTCTTCAACGTCCACAAGTAACCCTGCATCTGCAGCTCAACAAATTCCGTTGCAAACATCATCATTATCACCAGCATCTCAGCAGCATCAGCATCCAGTGTCTCCCTCCTCTTCGTCCTCCATTTCAACTACAAAAATCCCGTCCGATCCGAATCCTACTTTATTGCTTATGAAAAAACAGATTTCTGAGATTGAAAAGGAAATAAAAATGCGAGCTTCACAACAAAATCAGAAAATGCAGCTACAGCATCATTCTGTGGACGCAGCGAACAACTCTCATAATAATCCGATAATGACCGGAACTGATGAGACTAGCAGTAACAGTAGCACAACTAACATTGCGTCTTTAAACAATGGTAACAGCTGTGTCACCACTAATGGTAATGGACTTTCTTCTCAGCTGAACGTATCCTCCTGCCCTGACGTAAGTACGCTAAGTAACAATAGCGGTACCAATGGGAGCGGTGCTGACAGTCAGCAAGGATCCAGTTACGCGCAACAACAGCTTTCATCCTCCTCATCCACCAGTAACAATGTTAATGGTCCACCTTATCGTAGCACTGGAGAATCATCCTTACCTCTTGTCTCCAGCAATGGTTTACAACACACGTCATCATCCTCTTCGGAGAAGACACAAGAAACGACCAATTTCGATTCAATCGATATTGAGCTCGAAGCGTTGGACCCAATGAGTAAGTCGTAAATGCGTTCAATATATATTTTTATATTATTATTATTACCAATTTCAGTTACAATTACAACACACAATATGCCTTCCAGCGCACCATTTCCACACTTTCCCCATACATTTCTCATTAGTTCACTTCCCATGTCGCTTGTCGGCCGGAAGTTCCGGAAATAGAGTTACATCCGACAAAAGTTAGTTGGCAGGTATATGCAATCAACTCACGTTCCACACTCGTGATCACCCCCATAGGCTCAACTACATAAAATCGTGTTCATTGATATGCACATTTCTACACTGAAAGAAAAAGGATAAAATGATGTGATTTTCCAAATTTTCTATTCTAACAGGGCCAACTCCCCCTCCGTCGCCAGCGCCGAGTTCTCTTTGCCAACCACAAGGGACGGGCACTGCTTCAGGGTGTGCTTCCAGCAACAACCGATCGTCAAAACTAGCGTCAGCAGCCCCAATAAACATCCCTACTGTTTCAGGACCGCCTGGAAGTAGCAACAATAGAATACCTTCAACCGCGAACACGGAATCCAATATATCTGTAATATCACCCGACTCGTCCTCCTCGTCGTCCTCAGTTGCCGCTGCGATACAAGACATAAAGGAAGCTATTCAAAGAACAAAAACACTCCCAAGGCAGCAACCGTCTCATGTAGAAACGTCAAGACCAAGTCCTCTCGCGTCAACTCAGTCACATGCTGATGCTCATAACTCTGACACATCTCCCGTTTGGGTTCCGCGGTATGTAGACAACAATTTTCTTTTTTCCCTAAAAATAAATAAGAAAACAAAAAGAGAGAGAAAAAATTGTTATGAAAAACAGCATTTCCATAATACATCCTACCTACGCACACAACCAATCTATTCTATACGCTCCATTAAATTTCTTAGATGTCTACTCTTCTATTTTTTCCTGACATTTTCCCTCTTATTCATAAAAGGACATTCACACAATACGACAACGACGTTCTTCTACACATATCATTCTTTGAACGCATTCACTACGACAGGTAAGAAAAATGTCAGGTTTGATTACCTAGTCTGTTTTTATTTTCGCCTTGTTTATCATGAAAGTTCACTTTCTCCTGTCTTACGCAGCAGTCAGCTCATTTTATCCCTTTTCGTTACATAAATATAACATCATTCAATCTAGCCTACCTGCAAAGCTGTAGAGATGAATCCACTGGTGTAAGAGAAAGAAAATGTTTAGGGACATCAACCTTTATTGTTATAAAAGTGCTGATGTACTTGCCTGGTATGAATTCTTTATAATCTTCCCGTCACTCTATTTCTGGTGAATCAGAGCTGAAGATGAAGACGAAGAAGCTCTACAGGTAGCCCAAGGCGGCTTCTTATTTTCTCAATGCACAAAAAATGAACGGAACTAGTCGTCGTTGCTCTAATGTATTGTAGTCGTTGGAAAAAGGATGTGCATAAATCCTTTTTGCCTACTACCAGGATTTTTTCTCTCTTTTATTTAGCTCCTTTCCTTGTCTCCATTTTCCCTACAAAATATTTAGCTTGGAACGATATACTATCCTGCTTTTTACGAAAAAAACATATCCATGATTAGTAACACGCGTGTGTATAAGAAAAAATAGAAAAGTAGGCTAAAATTTCCTTATAAATATATGTAAGAAATATATTGAGTTGTGGATGTAGAGTGGAAGTAACTACCACCATTATGTTGAAAATGTGTTACAAAATCTTTTATCCTATAAGAGAAAAAGATCCTGAAGGAAGAAAAAAATGGAATAAGAAAAAAGAATGAGTTGTTTTGCTTAATATGTCGACAGGCAAGGGACGAGTAGCTACCACCATCATCGATCTGGTGGAGGAGTGAAGGACCCACTGCTGAGGAAGCAACGATACGACGAAACACCGGATGACGGTAAGCTCGACTGAAAAAGAAAGGCATTTTTATCTAAAGAGAGTTATTTCTTCTGTAATAAGTATATACTACATAAAGCAATGGTTATAGGCAAATTGCAAAATACTCATATAAATCGTAAGAAGAGCAATGGATATATCCAAATACTTTGCGGAGTCAGGTGGCATTCTTTCTTTTTCACTGTGCAACAATATTATTTATCTTTCTTGTGTAAGCACCCGTCAAAGAAGAAATATATCACAAAATGTTCCATGATCATACAACGTACGGTCGAACTGTTAGAAGAAAAGGGAACAACTTTTTTTTAGTAAAAGTATCAGCACAACATCATCATCAGAGTACGATGATGATTATGACGCAGAAGAGAAACGGAAGGAAGGACATATTGGCGAACAGGAAAAAAGGTCTGCTTGAAAGAGTTAAAGCTTACACTTACACATAAAGCATAAAAAAGTATTGTAGCATCATCACCATCACCCATCACATATTTGGCAAGCATATATGTATGTATGGTATGCATTTTGTACATAATATTATTGAGCATAGATAAACGCTTTGAACATGTTTGTTTCAAAAGGTTATTGGTATAACTGAAAGCTTAACTGGATGACAATTATTTCAGCAGTAGCACCAGAACAAACTACGGCAGCCGCAGCCGACTCCCCAGATCATAATGCTACATGTAACACTTAAGTGAAAGATTTATTGTCTCATGCCTGCAGGGATATCTGCACGGCCTTTTAGTCTCCATCCTCTTTCTCTCTCCTTGTCTTTTCACTGGCTCTCCTTTACACTGTGAGTCTACACGGCTAATACTAGGAGAGCACTGCTATTACCACTGCTACTGGCCTTTTTTTCGTAGTGATGATGGCGGTATACACATTTTTTGTGTTGCTATTTTTTCTACCGCAACTTATGTAGCATTAATGTTACTGCAAACAGGGTTTGTTCATCTGAATGCAAAATGGTTTGTGTCGATCTTGTACTCTTCAAGGGAAGTGTTTGTGAGATTTTTCACTGAACTTAACACCAACCACCTCCACCACCGTCACCATTCAAGATGAATGGAAACAAGACGAGGTAATCGAAGACGGTATAAAACCGCTTTCTTTATTCTTCGTCTTCAAAAACCTCTCTGCCGACGTTGTTACTATTACCGATACCTCTGCATTTTGTAGTTTTTGTCTACCCCTGGAGTAACCTTTCAAGAGACTTATTGTGCCTAGAAAGCATTTCAGCGTGAAACGTGCCACGGAGAAAACCTTTCATGATGTCAGACACTAAAAATGGAAAATTGACAATAATGGGTTCCGGATTAGAGAGATATCGTCCCTCTTATATTTTACTTTCTCCCTGTCGCTTTCCTTCAATACTACTCTGTTTTCTTTTACTTTGCTTGCATACAAACTAGGGGGAAACTCGTAGGTACTACGTACGTTTTTAACGTCAAGCTGAAGCTGAAAAAAGGAAACTGTAAACGAACTCAATATTTCTTTCTCTAGCTTTTAATATGCTTGTTGTAAAGAGTTATTTTGTGTATGAAAAAAGTACATTAGAAACCCACAAAAGAGCTACAATAATGCGTTTTATACCTAATAATATTATTCTACGGTACATAATTCTTTATGTACATGTGCCAATGTTATAAGCGACTCCTATTGGTTTGAATGAATTGGATTTACTGTACAATAAATAAATAAGCAGAGAGAGAGCAGAGCACTCCCGCTAGCTGTTTCGTGCAGATAGATAGATTACGTTTTTTCTCTTTCATTTTTATACTGTTACGTTACTGCTCATATTATTAGTTTTTATGCTCTTACAAAACGCTAATACGCTATTCACTATTTCAGTCAAAAAATTATGTAGGTGGTTTGTAGTTAATAGAATATGTACTCAGTTTGTTGTATGTCAAGAGAGAGAAAAAGTTTTCAGATAGGTATACAATTTTCAAATAAAATCCTTAGATTTTCCCATCAACTATTGTGAAAGCAAAACGAAAAAACCTATACTACCGTGCATTGAATGTGATCCCTTTTCAATAAGCTCGATAAAAAAAGAGGGGAAAACAGTTTTTGGCCAGAAAGATCCAACCAACAAAACAGTCAGTTATTTTAGAGTAGACAGGAGCGGAAGAAAGAGTTTTTCTTGGACTTTAGCTTGTTTGTCTATTTGTGTCAACCCGTCCATCGGCTGTTGTGTGCAAGTGTGGTGGTGTGTTTGTTGGTGAGGCACTCCTTTGTTCTTTTCCTCTGTCTGTTGCTTTTCTTTTTTTCCCCTTTTCACACACAAGGATTATTGGTTCATTTCGTTCAAACAGATTCAGAAATTGTATGTATATTCATTTTATTTAGTTTTTTTTCTCTTTCTTTTCACTTTGAAGAGATTTTTGCTCCTGTGAATACCATCTATTCATCTTGTTCGTAAAAAAACGAAGAAGTAATCACAATCACAAATGTTCACAATAAATACATATATGCATACACTCTTGCTGATAAGATAGAATTGTTATGCCTATAATTTAGATAGCTCTCCGGCATTAAAAACTACACGCTAAACAATGAAAGAAAACAACTACGATGTTCAGTTCAGTGAGACTGGTAGAAAATAAAGAAGTGAGAAGGTAAAGAGAGAGAGAGAAAGGGAAAAGAAAACGGGAGACATGTGTATGTCTTCTCGGCTCAGTGAAAAGAGTTTCCAAATCCCATCTACACAATGTTCAACATCATTTGATGAGTTTGTGCACGGAAATGGAAATGGCGAGGGGAGCAATAAGTAAACCAAAGCAAACCAAAGCTTCTTACTGTGGTACTTAAAAGATAAGGAACCATGAGAAAAAAAATCTGAATTGTCCAACAAGAGAAGAAAAGTAAGAAAAAACTACTGACGATGATCATGATGATGATGATGGTGGTGGTGTGTTGGTTATGTTTCACCACACCAAGCGATGCTACTACTATTACAGTAACTACATATTTCTTCCTTTCTCCTCCTGCTGCTTGATAATGTAATACACTTTTAGTACTATCAACAAAATATATGTAATAAGAATTTCATGTTTTCATTCTCTTTTTGTTCTCAGCTGGCAGAAAAAATATATAATGCGACTTGTGTGTTTTTTAGATGTACTTGTTTTAAAAGTACGCTCTTCTTTTCTTTCTTTTTTTACGAAAAGAGGTCCAGTGTTTTCCCATTCTTTCCCTCTTTCTTTCTCTCTATCTTGATCTGGAAACTCGTCAGCCACAATTTAAAGGAATTTATGGCCTTTGCAGGAAGCAATTTTCAAGTAGCAGCCAACTGGACAGCTAGCATAATAATAACAACATCTAGATACACAAAAAAGTTGTATATGTATACTTGTATTCATATGTATATAATTCATGGTATACATTGTACATTATACCCTTTCAATAGTTGAATCTAAGTATTTCTGTATGGAGGAAAGGAAAGTGAAGAGAGGGAGGAAAAGAAATCGGATGGAGAAAGCAAGGAAAATCATATTATGTTGCATGTGAGTGTGCCTCTGTGTGTACAAAGAGGAAATAGGAAATAGATGGAAAGTGTGCGAAAGAGAATGAACCCTCACCACCACCAGAACAACTCCACAGTTTCAAAATACTTTTTTCTTCTCCTATCTATCCATCAATTGTAGTAGTATGTATGTATACATTTACGTATATCCATTGTATCTCTCCAAGCTATTTTTTAGTTGAGAGGCAAAAAGTAAGATTCCTTTACCAAGAAACTCGAGGTTTGTGAAAAAACCAAGTGAGTGAGTGAAGAGAATAGACGATTTTCTCAAAGGAATTGATTTCAAGAAACATGATGGTAGAATAGGAATTTATAGGAATTAGGTTCTCATCCTAGGATTAGTGGCTACGGAGAAAATTGCTCCGGCTGGTGCTATACCACTTTCTTTACTCTACAACTTCTTTTTTTTCTATTTTTTCAGTACCATGTGTATGGCACGGACAGTGACTATCATTACATTTAGTAAAAAACGTTGAGTTGACGATGACTACTTCACTGCAACAATAATATCAGCTGCCATTATTTCCCCAGCGTTTGCTATTACCACCCAACAAAGAGTATACATACATAAAAATATGTATATTTTTCCGCTATTGATATTACACCTCTAACTTTACATTAGAACATTATTATAGCCCGTGTTTAAGATTTCATTGTAGTGATGAAGAAGACTGGCAACGAAGTGAAAAGGATTCTGTGTGAGAGTTGGTACAACTCGTGATGCATAGTGTGTAGTAATTTTCAATGGAGTGGGAATGTACACACTCTCTCTCCCAATTTCTTTTATTTTCTGGGCTGAGGTTCCTTCACACTACAAACATACTTAGTCTACTTTCTTTCATGGTGGCTACATAATATATAAAATTGTTCGTTTTACCACCCTGACTGTAGTTTTTTTGGTGGTGGTGTAGGTAGTTGTCACCATTATTATGAACTCAAACACAATGACTAGCTTTTTTTCTCCTGACTACTACAACAGTCACATACTATTGTAATCGGCGTAATAGCTATAAATTGTTCGCAGACCTTTTCAAATCTCTTATTTTCCATGTCTTGTCATATTGCATGGCTAGGGGACCCAAACATCCTTTTCAATATTCCATACATCTCACATACACATGACGGTGGTGGTGGAGTACTAGCTCAGCTAGATCTGTTACCTTTTTTACTTTTCTTTTCTGCCCAAAGAGAAACGGTGTATACGACTCACACGACGACACGAACAGATGTATATCTTTCAGGAAGAAAGAAAAAAAACTTATATAGTTTATAAATCTACCTTTTGTGCTACCATTTTGGTGGAACAGGAGAATGGAAACGTTTTCTTGTACATATGTACTATTACAATTGTATTGTCACAATCACGGCATGGCATAGCTTTCACCTTTTTTGTTGGAGGTAGTGGTGTGCTGTGTATGTTGCCGTCTCTCTTACTTTCTCCATCTATGCTAGGTCACACGGTAAGATCATTATTTGCAATAAGTGCAGGTCCTTGTTGCCTCAGAATTGAGAGAACGAGTCTTCATCACGCACCAATACCTTTTTACTTGAAATCAGCTTTAACATTCATGCATTGTACATATCTACGTACGTTACACACCGAGATTTCGCTAAAACGGTTTGTGAATGTTTGTGAATTCCCAACGATGTAGTTAAAATATTGTAGAATGCGTAGGGAGTGGAATGACGTTATTCGATGGATGGATAGATAGGTAGGTAGACACATGAAAAATATCAAAGAATCTCTGCCACTCTTTTACTTTCATTCCTTTAAAAAATATTACTTTTTTTGGTTAATACACACATGTATTACTACTCTTACTGGAATGTGGTTGACTGGCAGAGAGGATGATTCTTTTTTTCTACGGGCTGTGATGTGGTACGTAGGTCGGTTTTTCTACCTTTAAATATGCCAGATGCAGTCAAATAGTCCTCATGAGAGCTTACGGTTCAAACTTGTCCACCATAATTACGTAGTGATCCCAGGGAGAGAGGTCTACGTCCTCTGTCGCTGATAAAAACTTTTTTGCCTCTTATTTATTTGATAACTACCAACATATATAAGTCCGTTGACGCCATACACTAATGTGTGTTTGGTCTTGTAATATGCTACAAATAAGCGTGAAAGAGAAAATTTACTAATATGTACGTGCACTTAAGTTATTTTGGTTAGATCGTATCCATTTTTTCGCTTTTCATACCGAAAAAGCATATGTACATAATATACGCGGTGGAAGGGTAGGAGCAGCCGAACAGCGGTTGTTATATGAAAGTGAGTAACCTATTTGTTTCCAACAAAATATACACGACGGGTTGGGTGTTAATGAAAAGTAAAAACTTGCCATTTTCTCTTCACATATTACTACCGTACGTACGGAAAACTTTCTCCGCTTTCATATTGTTCGTGTAATTTGTGAAGGTATATAATAATGGAGGAATGCACATATTTTTGTTGATGATGACTGACTTCGTAAAAGTTATGGTTTGATTTGTGAAAACTTTGTTATTGAGTTGAATAATTTTTGTGGCTTTTCTGACTTGACGATGATAAGAAGAACAGAGAAAAACTTCATGGAAATTAGTTTTGCTTTTGCCCGATAACAACCACCATTACCGTACGGGGTTTTGGAATTTATGAGAAGATAATAGAGTTTTTGGTATGGTTTGATGATGGAATTCCCAAAGAATCGAAATAACAAATGTGAATAGTAGTCACATTCGTACTCACAACGGTTAGTAATTCAGTGCGTACATAGTTGCTGAATTCCTTTGATGATCATGATCAATGATGAAAATGAAAAACGGATGAAAATTCATCAAAATCCATAAACCATTGTTTTTGCTGACCATTGCTCTTGTTTCATTTGATGATGATACATAATGTATTGAAGTTTTTGGCATTATTTTGAAAGTATTTTTTTCATGGAACGCAGATGCAGACACTGATCAAGAGACGGATAGATTACTTGGACAAACTAGGACCGAAGATGATTACGGCTTCTACGACGAAAAGGTACAGACTCTTTTATAGCAATTAATTCTTGTAATAATGGATAAATTTTACGTGTACTTATTTATGTTGTGTTGTGCCTCCCTTTTTAATGTTTGTAATGTTTGTCGTGTATGTGCTCATGTGTGTAACGTGTCATTAAAGCAAACATTCCAATTTTCACCATTATTTTTCCATTTTTTTGTGTGTGCTATTGAACTTGTCGGGAGATGATGTTTATGATGGATGAAATCGTAAACTATATGTACACACTGTCATTTGAAAAACGACAAAATTACTCATTATCATCATACCCATTTTTATTACAGCGTAATATAGAGTGAAAGCACAAATAATACTTAAAACAAAAGAAGAATATATTATTATTATATTGTGATTGTTCCTTCTTTGTTCTGTATGACTAAAGTTCATTCCAGAGAGTTGAATGAATGGATGGAATGCTTTCAATTCATGCATGCATGCAGAATAAATAATAATGTATACGAGCACAATACGCGCTCTTTCTTCGATGAAAGCAACTACCATCACCACCATCACGAGCACAGGAATTTTCACTATTTGTACATGTCTATCTTCATTTCCTTCTTCACACACACACACACAAAAACACAGTAATATGCAAAGATGAATAGATATTGTATGCAAAGAGATTTGCTTGAATTGGTTTCGTGTGGAAATGATGCTTTTGAGGCATAATTTCACCGTTTGTTTGCATTTTAAGCATTTTTACTCCACTGTCATGAACTGTATAAGGATAATATGGGTTATTGCACTAGCACATGCCACATGCCAAAACCACATCATTTTATACCGCACATAAGTGATAAATCTCCACTTCCAACTTCTTTGCACAAAATGTTATGCATACATTTGTTTCGGTAGTATAAGCATAAATGATGTTTAGTCAACATAGTTATTCCCTTGTTGTGTTTTGTATTATTTACCTTTCGCACCTCGTCAGTCGTCACCAAATTATTTCTGGTTTTAATTTACAATCATAATAACAACGTGACAAAAAGAAGATGAGGAACTTTGCTGGGATAAATTTCTTCATTTATGTTAGCCCACACATACTGCTGCTCTCTCCCAACCTATGTCTCTCTTCTCTGTTGGTATTCATCAAATAGTAATAATCTACGGACGTAACCACTTTACCTTTGTCAACCTACCTATACATCCCTGATGTCATTATTTCCGTTGTTTCTGAAGCATTTGTTTCATTGTATAATTTCCATTGAAGTGTGCATTAGTTAGTTCCGCCTCATTCTATTGAGAGAGACGACATACCTATCGGTCCACTGCTCACTCTCTAACATACAAAACACATACACAATCCAGAAGAAAAAGCTATATACTCACTGCCTAACCATTATTACTAAAAGTAGTAAGTAACGAGCTAAGCAGCAGTGAATTGTTTACTACGGGCCCTTTTGTTCGGTCTTTCTACCTTTCCTTTCTCATCTCACACACTACAACACAATACAATAACAGTCAGCTCAGAGAACACGATAATTACTATGTGACAATAATTTCTTTCCAGCTGCTGTTACCATTGCCGTATTACTTTTCCACCTTCTCATGCTTCATTCTTTTGTCCTTCTGGATAGCTGTTGTGCTTTGTTGCACAAATAGCGATGCGATAGTTGTTCTGTTCTCCGTAGCATTCGTCTGTATTCCATTTACAATATCACATATTTTCCTACTCATTCTCATCTCATCTTCTACGATTCTCCAAAATTCCAGTTAAAATACTTCTGTAAATTCCGTACTTTGTTATCATTATTTTTTTTCTAGGAATGTACAAAAATAACTTGCTTTTGTGTAGGAGTTGGTCTCTTGGGTTGTCCTATTGCGGAAATTATGTGACTCGGTCATACATACGTCAGTACAGTACAAAAACATTCTTGTTTAAAACTGATTTAAAAACTAAATATCTTTTTTGCTACCTGTCACCATTTTACAACCTAACCAATGATGAAGATGATTACAGTTTTATAGCTGTTCATATATGTACTACATTTAAATCATTGAATAGAGATGAAAACTGCAGTTGACGTGGAATGTGAAATGAGAATACATTAAATATATATACACCCAAAATGTTGGCGACAGTTGTTGTGTCTCTAATATTTTTTGGCTCTGATCACCAAGAGAGAGAGAGGCTAAAAGCTCTATTCTATATTGTATATAGATATACATTGCAATCATCCCAAACGCAAAAAAAACATGATCATGATGATATTTGTTGTATAGCAATGTACAACCGGCAACGGCAATGATAACTAAAAAGAAAATTGTAGCAGATAGAGATAGTAAAGTAGTATGGTTTTCAGTAGGCAGTACCACTGAAACACGATATTATACTTACTTAATACTACTGTAAAGGAAGAATAAAAAGTCTCCAAATTTGGAAAACGTGTGGGTCATGTAATGTCATCTCTTCTCAGCGTCAACTTATATCCTTTTCCCCATTACGTTCTACTAATTATACCAAGTGATGATATAATGTAACTGATACGCTGTGTATATGTTGTAGTATGACAAAGCGCGACAGTTAATTTTTTCCTCTTTCCCTCTCACTCTTTCCTGCTGCAGCCGCAGTAACAGAACAGTACTGTTGACTTGAGTATACACGAACACACATAGAAGCAGTGAGACGTAAGACAGCCATCCGATAACATAGCTCTGTAGTTGTTGTAGTGCAATGCGGTACTGCTGTTTGAAGACTTGAAATTATACGGAGAACTTGCGGCTTTGTGATGTTGTGAAATGATAAGGAAGAACAACATTCTATTTTGTTAGACTTCGTTTTTCCTCCTTTGGTTTTGTTGGAGAAATTGTGTACACTGTATCGCATTTCCCTTTTTTACTTGTTTTGTAACGGGATCCTTGCTGTTTTTCTCTACACAAACTCTACATGATTATGACCAGCATGTCACCATCACCATAATAAATCGAGTAAATGACTTTAAGCATTCCGGGATAAGATTACGATTTACGGTAGTGGTGGTAGCGGTGTTAGTTAAAAGTACGTTCTTGATAAAATATTATTTTGGCAGTGGTGAATGGGGAGAAAATGAGAGAAAAACGAGTATACGCCATTGACAGAAATTACTTTTTTAGGGATGGCCACTACACATCTAGTACACTCCTCCTTTTCTCCTCTCTTTTTTTATCTTGGGAGATGATGCGTGGCCATCAGTCATCCATTTTTTTCTCATTCGTCTCTTGTCTTGTTTTCAAGTTTATTGAGT
The DNA here is from genome assembly GCA_034699025.1 of Entomobrya cf. arborea Gr-Col-00668. NCBI lineage: Eukaryota > Metazoa > Arthropoda > Collembola > Entomobryomorpha > Entomobryidae > Entomobrya > Entomobrya cf. arborea Gr-Col-00668. The sequence continues at coordinate 21,258 of JAQIWN010000128.1, read as the reverse complement.
TAGTGTAAAAGATCCTGGGGTTTTAGCACTAAAATATGCCAAAGAAAGAAAGTGGAGCCTCTCTTTTAATGTGTGCTTAGATTACTAAAGGAAACTATAATGTAAGGGTAAAATGTACATTAGGGCTGATATTACCATTAGCCATTACTAGCTTTCTTGTTTGCTGACTAGAGAGTTCACCATAATATGTTACTCAGCTCATGAAAAGTCGGTTCGGATCCCTGTCTTCCTGTGACTTTTATGTCGCTAACACCTTTCATTTTCATAATAACTATGATTGCTAAAAGGAAATGCTCCCGGAAGCTAGTAACGGTATTTCTGAGTCGACGAAAGTTCATAATAATATGCAGGTATATTGAATGCAGCGATCACCAAACGCATAAGTAGAGTATAAATTATATTAGTTACACAATCATTCAATGAGAAAAGCTCATGCCATGCATTTCAAGAGACTTTAAGCCAGAGCCACAGGGAAATGGAGAAAAAGGAGAGTGAGCTGAACATTGAACAGAGGGAAAAGGGAAAGTTTAAGTGGAGAGTTGAAGCTTGACAGATCACGTTACATGGTTCTCTCTCAAGGCGTGATTTTTTTCTTCTTTTTGGTGTATATTTTGGCTTCGTAAATGGGTTCCCCCTGTCAGATGAAGGATATGGCACCTTTTCATTCGCATTGAATAACTTTTTTTTCTGGGTGATGATGGGCGTGGAAATGATGGAAATATTACAGCACACATTTGGACATCTAAACTCCGACCGCTACTGTTAGCGTCTGGAGATGTAACGTACCTACAATACTACTACTTACATGTCTTCTAATAAAAGAAGCCGACTCCAAATATATGATTATTATGGATATCAGCTTAATATCCCTTTTCCTTACAGTTTCTTCACTTTACTGGTAAAAGAGTGGTGGTAAGCACGGTTCACTTAGCACAGTAATAAAATAATATTAGGAGGGAGAATATTTTCTTAACAGGAATAATATCAATTCCTTAGACTACCCTATTTTGTTACTTTATTTTGTGTACGTGTGTAACACGACTTTTACTGACTTGAGAGTACCAAAAAAATCATACATAAACGCACTCACTCTTACACAGGCTCTCAGAGAAAAGGGTCTACGTTACACAGTTGCATACACTCTGTTACCCAGATATCATATATTATATTCTAAAACCTTTATTATTATTATATCAAAGGAGAAAGTCAAGTAACAATGTAGCTTCTGTTGCATTTTCCAGTTGTTGTTGCTGTTTGTATTGTGTTGGAAGTTGGCTGTTTCTGAAGGTTCTTGGACATTAATATTTAAGCTAAGCAATCATGGATATGGTAATAATAATAGTAATACTGGGCTGTTTTTAGTACGTGGTACTCTCGCGTCCTGTTGTATAACAAACACAACAACCAATGTAACATTTTGGCCTGGGTTGAAGTAGTACTTTACAATTATTTCCTTTCTCTATAGCAAGGGACCCCTTAGATATACTCCTACAAGCCGGTACATGCATACACAAGACAAAAACAAGTTCAGAAATAATGATGATCATTCCTACGACGATGTTGACGACAATGTTGGCAGTTATAGCATAAAAGTTGCTGGAGTAGAACAAACTAGTGTCGGAATAAAAGTACGCAGCATCTACTTCTACTTAACAATGCAAACAGCATCCACAGTTGAAGAAATAAATGGATAAACATTATGGGCTATTGCCAGACATTTACTGCATAACTAATTACTTCGACGTTTTACATGCCTCTTCTTATTAAGTAGTGCACGCTTGAGGGGTGTTTGTAAGTCCGTCCACACCAAAGACAAAAAGGCAAAAATCTATTACTGTTGAAACGGAGAGGTAGATAGATGCTTAGACAAACATCCTTAGTCATGTAGTGAACTATAATATAGTTCATATTAGGTCTCAATTAAACCATGTAGTTTAGAAAAAATTGTGTGAGCTGGTTTAGCTGGTCTTGCTTTTGCTTTCGCTACTTGCTTACAACAGCCTGTTAGCGATTTATTCAAAATACAGCTTATTAAGAGGAGGATGGTAGATATTATTAGTAATGATTATCATGATGAAGATGACGATGATGAAAATTAGGCAGTATGGAGTACATATTTGCAAAGAATGGTCGGTCACTCAGCAATAAGCTTTCACTAGACTTTCAAAGAAAAGCACGTTGCCCCACGTCGAGTTTGGGCACTGGCTGTTTGTAATGAAAATTTTCTGTGTTTGGCATATTTTGCATAAAAGCAAGGGACAGTGAAAGCGAGCATGTTCTTTTTGTAAAGTATCCCAAGTTTTTCTTTTGACCACGATGATCACGATCGTCATAACTTTTTTTTTTTGAATATTTAAGAGTGTTAAGGCGCCCTGTTGCGCCAACCATGTTTCCCTCCAGTTTCCCACTATGCATACTCACTTACTACACACTTTCTTCATGATTTGAATGTAGTCGTAAGTTTCCTATAAGTATTTTCGTTGAAGGTTTTAAGACAATCCAAGATGTACTCAGTTGAGTAGGAACTAATATCTATACGTATTTTGGGGAAAGTGCTCAACTCCCATTACAGTTGTACATTAAGCAGCACAATATCGTTTCTCATCTTTTCTCTGTTTCTTCACAAAACGTCTAAATGAGTATATATGAAGGAATGTTGCAAAATGATCATGATGATGGCGTGTGGTAGTGGTGGTAGGATATGGCATGATGATGATTGTGATGCCGCTGTGCTGCTATAGCTGTAGCATAATAATAATTGTAGTGAGGGCTTGTGTACTTTCAGGATATAGCCACATTATACACTAGTCATATTTAATGTAGTTCCATTAGCTTTATATTCTACTTTACTTCATGTAACTTGTGTGAGGCATGGCGTGTGCTAGTACTGGTATACACGATAGAAATACTTTGCAAACATACTGAGTAACTTTAAAATAAAATGAAACTTTCAAGCTTTCTACAACAACTACCGGACTCTTTCCATTTACTTTTTCATCAGCATCATCATAATCTTTTCTCTCAACGGTATAAGTGAGGATAGATTGTCTTCTGAGAAAATTCCTGTGTTTCATTTCATTACAAACTTGAAAATTCCGTAGGTACACTCCGACTCCATCCCGAAACAAAACTCTGAGAAATGCGAAGTGATGTGTTACTTTCGTTAGTTAGATATTCAACAAAAACCAAGATGTGCACTGTCGAGCGAGAAAACCTCTTATTAGTCTTACTCATTTCACATCTTGAAAATTCCACAATATTTTTAAAACTGTGGTATTTTAGTTACTTTCTCTACTTTTTATTACTATACTAGCTTCATCAGTGGATGACTTTGTATGAAGTTTTAATACGGACTCATTACTGGATGATATTAGGCGATATTATAGTAATGATGAAGTCTTTCACTGTAACTACTATACTTACGCTTGATTTACGAAAATTAGAGATACAGTTTACCTGTACACATTTCACTTCCTCCTCAACCTCCCTCCGTAATTTTGCCTGTTTTTTGTGTACGTGTGTTCTTTCGTGTAAAGGAATGTATGTTGTATTTTTTGCTTACGCTTCTGTTTTTCTCAATTTCTCAATCCTCTCTTACCCAAGCTATTTAGGATAATAGAGAATGTTATTGCAGGGAACAGGAAAAATCGCTGTGTGAGAAATTGCTTTTTCTAATATCCATTCTGTTCATGCTACTGCTGCTGCGAGCATTTTCTCCTTTTTGTGTGTATGATAATGATAATAGAGAAAATGAGTATCAGCTACGCTTAAGCTATAAGAAGATATTATTATGATACTCATCTTTTTAAATATTGTATGATGGGAGCACATATACTTAAGCTACGAAGAATGCAATAAGTTTTTTCTTGGGGTGGGTGGGTGACTAATGATCCATATATCTATATTTATCGTTGGTTGTTGTGTGGTCTTGTATTTTTTTACTGCTGCTGCACACACACAAACTCTCTCTCTCCTTCTCTCGAAACACACTCCCGCTACTACTACACTTGTTCTACACACCTTTGCGTGACGTGGCAAACGTGAAGGAATGGAAGAAGGTGAAAAATTGTCGGAGTTTGTTACCTGCATTGAACAAAGGTGTTTCCTTTGTGAAGTCGGCGGCTTCAGGATCTGTACAACCGTTGGGACTGTCCTCCTCTGCCTCAAGTTTGAACACTGGTGCAGGGTCAAATTGTACTAATAGTCATGGGGTACCGTATTCCTCTACTAGTAATACTATAGCACCAAGCAGTGCAAGAATCTCTCCAGCTCCTTTTAAACAACAACAGGAGCCCCTCCCTTCATCCCAGCTTAACTCCTCTTCCTCAAATAATGCCAACAACATCAGCAACAAGCCTAAAAAGGTTTTTTCAAAATTCATACTTCTAATATGAAAATATCTTTTTTGCTATAATTTTTTGACGAAAATTATGCCAAAATTTTCTCTTTTTCTCTTCATATGCCTATTAACAGAGATTTTCTCATCTAGTAGTTTATATACTAATAATAAAATGCCTAGTTGAGTTAACGTTATTTCGCACGTTCCCCCACTAATGACTGTTGACAACTGAACCAGAAAGCAAGCATGATTGGTAGATTTACGTATATGCATGATCGAAAATCTTATTTTACACTGGTTTCCTCAAGCTTTGTATACACTTTTACATGATATGTTCGATGAGTTTATAATTTAGTTTTTTATTTTGCAGTGGTAACGAAAGAAATGTGAGATTATAGTAAATAGTGTAGTAATAGTGACATGTCTAATCTGTGATGCAAAACGATTACTCACACGCTCAGTTTAGTCGTCATTCACTTTCGTGTTTTTTATGTTTTTCATTGTGCATCTTGCTATACAACCGTTAGTTAAAAAGGGTGATGTTTATACTAAAAATGTGATTTGTTCTTTGATTTCAGGAAAAGGATGGGATCAAGAAGAAGCGAAGCAAAGAAGGTAAGACGTGTAATATATCCTCGTTCTTTTTTGACAAGCAATGATAGATTGATCTCATGAGACACGATTGTTATTGTGTGTGTATTGTATACTTACGAACAAGCAAAACATTTTCTTTCATTTTCAACCTCCTCGTTCTCATCGTCCTCGTCGTCGGGATTTGATGTATGAATGTACCGTGTTCTTCACAAGAGAAAAAAATGTATAATACATGACTGCTGTGAAACGATCCTGTTGTGCTGCTGTTTAGGTACCTTGTGTAGCAGAAGACAGACAGCTTTTTGCTTTCACAATTGTTCATTTTTAGTTTTTCTTTTCATATGTATTATATTATACACAAGACATATTATCACTTTCTTTTCTCTTTTTGCTGTCTCAAGTCACAACATGTGTGAAACATTTGTTCATTTTCACGCAAATATACTCGAGTACTTTCATTACATACATACATGCAACATAATGACTATTATATTAAGCTGAACTTTAGTTTCAATTGTAAAAATATGCTTAAAAAACATGAATTACTACATTATTATGACTACTTTACTGCAGAGCAGATTGGCCAAAAACATAACTATCAAGTACCATTTACGTCAATTGATCCCATTTTTCCAGAAAATTATAAGCTTTCAGTATCCACTTGTTATTTTCCGTTGATTAAATTGAAAAATTCAGCGCACGGAACGTGCAAAAAGCTGCTTACCATTATCTTTTTCTTCTGTAAAAAAAAGAGAAAAAAATCAGACTAAATTAGTTTTGAAACTGAAGAAAAATCTATTACTTCACTTCAGACAAAAAAAGAGACTTGTTTGTACTAATCATCGTCTATTTTCGAACTTTTTTTCGTCTATTTCGCTCTGTAATTTGGGACAAAATAACCGACTTGATGCACTTCGCTTTCACCTATACTTTCACTTCTTATTTGGTGAGTTAAATATTATCGTTATTATGCTTTTAAATAAGTACTTGTATATATTCTTCTAGAGAATATATAATAGTCTATAAATCTATATATTTTCTTAGTTAGTTATACATTAGGTATCAAAGGCTTCAGTACTTTTATGTATATTCTACTTTCTCTAAATTATTTGTAGTTTAGTTTATATAAGTAGTCTCCTGAGAATTGAGTGACATAAGATCAGGAAGTGATTAGTGGAATGTACCGAGTGAATGCCACATTAGTCATTTTGTACAGATTGATTTCAAAGTTATTCTAGAAAGTGAAAGGACAAGCTAAAAGTTTACTACTAATAATAATAATATCTCATTAGTAAAATGAGTTAGTGTGTCATATTGTACCTAGGCCAATTTTTATTTCCCTATAATTTTATCAATTGGCTTATAGTATTAGGATTTCAATTGTTTCTTTTTCGGCGAATTTGGAATTCAAAGAGCGATTTAAAAAGTCTAAAACATTCCACTCTCTGTGAACACAAAACATGTCAATTCATACTTTTTTAAAGGGAAATAATCTAATGAGATCTAGTTTGTTCCACTTCTCAAATTTCTGAATTATTTATTTTTCACACTCTCAAAAAAGACACATCACTTTTAGTTACTTTCACTCTGTGTGCATATATATTGCATTTGAAGTAAGGTCTTTATACACCTACCTATCATCTAAAAAATCGCAATCATTGTTCCTGTTGCACTCTTTCTCGTGCATAAATCATGATGACTCGGGTTTAAAACTGAAGACGCTGGAAAGAATTGGGAAAGACATGTGGCAAATGTGTAAAATAAAAGTGAAATTTATTGCTGGGGCCCTACGAAATATTCTCTTTTGCTATCCTAATAAAATGGTACTTCATAAATGTGCATTTCTAACATCGTTTCGTGTCTTCTTTTAAATTTATTTTACAGATTTCAAAAATCCTTCAGTTCTTATTGAAGGCGTACTTTTCCGAGCTCGCTACTTGGGCTCCACCCAGCTGGTATGTGAAGGGCAGCCGACGAAAGCAACACGAATGATGCAGGCGGAAGAAGCAGTGTCGCGAATCAAGGTATGTTCGATTTTCTCTTGTTTTTTATTATAACCAACAAAAATATATATACTTTCTTTCTGTACATATAACTATTTATGTTCTTTTCCCCTAAATATATATTAAATATCTATACTTCTAATATATAACATTTAAAAGATAAAAAAAATCTATACAAAGTCAGTTTTTCTTCTGATATATATCCGTTATATAACTTACATAGAAACTTTTTAATAAAACTTTATAAAAATGCCCTCTTTTTTCAAAGAAAAATATAAATATTCCCTAAAAAAGTAAAAATGCATATATATAGTTGCTGTGAGATTTTTTGCGATATGATTATGATTCGACGGGACAGACACTCTCTCCGGACCCTTCACCGGCAATTAGATTCTCTCTTAGTTTATTTTTTGTATTATCTTATTATTCTGTTTTTTCTTGTTATGCTTCTTTTTGCGCTTAATATCGTCCTTTTTATGTTCTTATATATTTATATTCTCATTTTTTTGGTAGTGTGGGTTGTTGTCATTCTTTTTTTTCTTATGCTTCTTATTGTATGTATGATTTTATAAATAATGTTCGTGTATATTACGATAAAAAGTATCTTCCAAGAAAAGCTTTCAGCCGAGCATTTATGTGATATAGTATGGTATATTTTACTACTAAAATACTTCCATTTACATCATTACCATTTTATAACGCCACAACTATAAATTTTCCTTTGTATATTGCGATTGCGACGGTAGTGGTAGAGTACTATCAAATATGAGGTATCCTCAAGTCCATGAAAGCAATTATGAGAGGATGCTTAAGTTTTTTCCCCTCAAAGCACATCATGTCATATACTTTCTTTGGAGCACTTCTACAATCCGTATATTTTCACCTAAGCCACCATTACCACTCATCCTTTTTTTATCTGTCCATCCAACATCACCACTACTCATTATAAACTTACCATTTCCACAGATTGCCATTACGTGAGACCTTCATCCAACCACAAAATTGTGCATCAAATTTAACTTATAGCTATGATCGAGTACCGTGCGATATTACACAGTACAGTATGTCTTTCCAAATTAGGACCACAAGCTCTTTATCCAAACAGTGTTGATTAATGATCACTGCTAATTTGTTCATGGAAAGGGTTGTGTAGCGAAGCTAAAAGAAAATGTAGTGTCCTCTTTTCAAAAAATATGTCCTTCCTGCGTCTTTGACCTTTTTGCTTCTCTCTTCTATTATTTTCGTAATTTCCTCCTTGCGCTAAACAAATGTCATTGATATCTTTGAAGAAATTTCTTTTGTGAATTTCTTTGTATGTTCGTGACATTTAATTTGGTCACGTTGGGTAAATACAAGCAGCATTTGCTACGGATTAAGTTTTTTTTTGTTTTTTGTACACTTTTACATTAATAAGCTATATTTCATATTTTTTGTTAGAAGAATACATAAAAAACCAATGAATACAATAAATACGAATACTATATCCTCTCCACTTTTTTGCTAAATCCCTTGCACAGCTCAGAGGTTAATTTTCATTAGGGTAATCTGACGATACGTTTTCTGGTCTTTAGAAAATGACTACGTAACGAAGAACCTAAGTCTATAAAATACAATTGAACATTGGAGCCAAGTAAATATACTAAAAACGCCAACGTGTGTGCGTAGGAGCATGAAACCGTCGACATTTGACATCCTCACAGAATGTAATATCGTATTTTTATTGCTATGTTATGTCTATGTGTATCTCTGTGTTAACTTGAACGCTCAATAGTTTCAACTCTTTTTATTTTTTATCCCACATTTTGTCCTTGACATTTTAGTTAACATTTGATAGGTTAAATACTTCCCTTTTGATATTATAAAGCGTACAAAAGCATTGTATTGTTATCGTGTTTATTTACCTATTTTTCTCAATCAGTAGAAATATATCTAGTAAAATTGTTATGTTATATTATTTATTAGAGCACTATATATACATAGCATGCAAGTATGTATGTAAAAAAGCGTCCGTGTTTTATCAAAAATATATGATTTATTATAAGCGGTAGTTTTACTTGGTATGTATCATGTATCCCTATTACGATTTCCGGGAATAATTAATTATACTTTCAAAAACTCTTTCTGTGTGTGCTTATTTTTATTGTCAGCGAGTTTACAATTTGTATATCGACAAAATAATTTAGTTCAAATGTTTATGGAATGGTATGGTTCAAAAGCTTTGAATGTTTATTGTTATTTTTTTGTTAAGTTATGTTAACGAAGGAAAAGAAAGTTATAATATTTTATGTTATGATTGTTACTGTCTTGTCATGTCTTTTTATGTTAAGTATGTTTATGTTATTATATGTTAAAAGTTATATTAAGTTTTGCAGAGATTCTTTATACATTTTAGTTTGTTTGCGGTTCTCTTTATATTCTCCTTAAATTATCATGATATTTATTGTGATTAACCAACTGGGTTTCTAGTAAGAAATGACATTGCTTGGACGTACGTATATACTAAAAAATAATACTAAATCTTAAAAGATAATGAAAAAAACTAATATCAAAATATTATTATCATGTTATGCATTCTAGTTAATTACATAATTTAACACCCTTCAGAAAACCCCAATGATATATTTATACAAGTACACAGATTTTACTTGGTTTCTCACAAAAAAGAATTTTAAAAAATGTACAACGAGCGGACATAGAATAGATACGGTACGTTACGTGTGAAAAGGTGCTATTTTCTACAGTTCATTAATATTTAAAAAGTAGAGAAGGGTTACAAAAAAATACACACAGGTAAACATTTTTTCTGTGTTACGAGTTACGACTGAGACCTAATCTCCGATGAAAAAAAATCACACCACCATGCAACGCAGTTACATTTTCCCTTTCTTTCTCTTGGTTTTATGACAAGTTTTTAGGGTTTTTATGTTTATCACAAAAACATAGTCACATTTTCTCCCTTAAGAACACGTTTACTTCTTACATAAAAATGCAGAGCTCTAGGCTGCTGCTCAGGCTGTTGTGTATCTAATGTTTCTAAACACACAGACCCAAGTGGACCAAAGTGATCTCTCGAGTGAAACAGAGCCGCTTGGAACTCTAAATGTTTCCGACTCAGCTGAGACCACGATGCACAACGACACAACTACAACTTCCAGCATCACAACATCTAATACAACCACCACCACGATTACATCCTCTTCGACAAACAACGACAAAGGGGAACAAGTGCAACCCCACTTTGAGGACTATCTGTACGCAGAGGACGATGACTCTGGCGATGATAGTTGTGCAGAGTCTGAATTTTTTCATAAAGGTCATCACGCCATTCAGTCCCCAACATCGTCAGCACGTTCCTTTCAAGGTCCCTGCTTTGGGGGAACGAGTCCAGGCGACCCAGGGACTCTTCCCCCAGCCTCTCATTTTGGACCTGCTTGTGGTTCAGCCCTCCCTGGCACCATGTTTAGACTCAAGTTTATTGGCTCGCTTGAGGTTGATGAAGAGGTCGGCAGTGGGAAGAGACGGAGAAAGCGTCCAAAAAAGACTATGGTTGAAGAAGCGGTTCAAAAAATGAAGGTGGGATCACAAGACTAAAAAACATACTACTTCTCTACCTCTCTATCTCTCTCTCTCTCTCTTTTCTACCTACTTTTTCACCAAAATGTGTACCATCACCACCACCTTTTTTCTATTTAGTATTATTATTATTCTACCTTATATCCACCACCACCACCAATATTGTGCTCGTCTATATTTTCTCTCTTTCAAAAAAATGATAATAAAAACAAGGACAACTTTGCACCAAAATGATTATCCTTTATACGTTATCCCTTTATCCTCATCTGCCATAATATTGATCCCTGGCAAAGCAAGCGTGTGGAATGAATGATGAAAAATGTTGAACCTACCTTCCACCATATACCAAGAAGCTATATTTATTGTACACAATTCTTTGATAAAAAAAAGTACGCTGTGCTATATCGCTACAATGGCTCTGGCTTCCTTTAGCTAAACTACTAGTTACTGTTTTTTGTAGAACAGAAACTTATGAAAAAAGCTTTCAGTATTTATTGTGTGCGCTTGGTTTTTTATGTATTCTCGTGCGTATTAATTTTAAAAGCTTTTTTCTCCCTTTTTATAAATAAAAATTATGTATATCTCTGTATATATTCTAGATCAACAGCAGCGTATTATAGTAAGCATGTCTTCCTTGATGATAAAATGATGAAAAAATAATAACGATCTATAGTATTATGATGTGTTTATAACAATAACGCAGAATGTAGTGTCGTGGCTGTTAATGTTTTTCATGAGAGAATATAAATGCAGTAGAAATCGTAAAAAACAACAACAGGACAAGTAAAAATACAATTGTATGTATATATTTTTTAGAAAGAGAGATGATTGAAAAAGAATTTTCTATCTCTTATTCTCGCTTTTTTATTGCGCTTTCTTCTTATGATTATATTTGTATACTTACCACTACTGGGTCAGAAGAATGAAGTGTTTCTTTTCCCTGAAGGAGATTAGATTTGTTTAGTGAAAGTAGAAAAAAGAATAACAGCATTCTTATTGAGAAGGAAATATATAAAAAAGGCTTTTTCATGTTTTTTTTTTTTCGTTCGGAACCGTTCCTCCTTTTTTATTTCATTTATTTTTAAACTAGAGAAGTATAACATGACTACTTGTTTTCATTTTTTGAAAGCCAACTACTACCACATTCGTTAAAATCGTACGTATAGAGAAAGTTTTTTTTCTTTATTTTCTTCTTTGTGCTCTACATTTGTATCATGAATTGTGATCCCTTTTGAATTGCTGCGTTGGTTGTGATTGTTCTTTGACTCGCTGTCATCTCTCTCTCACTCTCTCTTCTCTCTTTTGTGACTCTTTGTCATGTTTGATGACCATCCCTTCTTGCGGACACACAGTCCTTGGTAAGAGCCCTTTTTCTTCTATTCTATTTCTCATTTGTCTTTCCACCACCAAAAACCAACACCACCTCCAAAAATACCACTGCCAAAACCAACAATAAAGCAACAAGAAGAACACCAACAAGAAAGAAAGAACGTGAACGGAAGAATCATTGTTACAAGAGAAAGTGTAAAAAAGAAAGCTTTCAGAAAATAAAGTGTTAGCCTTTCGATACAGACTCAGATTGGTGGATTCAAGAGTAAATTACTTAAAATAAATTCAATGGCGACGTTGATAAGTTGATAACTTAGGTTATTTCCACGACTCTGTCTCAACAACTTGACTTGTTAGTTTGTTAGTTGTATTAGTGAATTTTAGATTAAAATTTACACTATGGTTGTTCATAAAGGTAATTCTTTGAAAGCAACAATGACAAAAAAATCCTTCCTTTATAAAATCCCCCGAGAACCCCATCTCGTTTTGAATTCAGCAAAAAAAAATGTCAAATTGCTTTTTTGCCGATTTTAGTTCTTGCGTCATCACGATAATTGAAATCCCATCACTGTCGTCGTCTGTGGAATTTTCTTCCTTATTAAATGATGCCAATGCCCACTATTAAAATATTAATAGCTTTAAAAACAAATCGCCCTCGTTCCCCCACACCCCAACAATTATATATTTTTAGCTGGTGATGTGCGTATGATTTGGTGTATATATGCTTTTACCTATAGTTTTAGTGCTTAGTTTTTACTTATAATCCTTTTAGTTAAAAAAATATGGTTAGTTATTATTATTACCAATAGTTTAGTGGTATGATAATAATCTTAATTATTGTAATTGATTACGTTTTTTAGTTGATAAATTTTTATTTTTCATTACTAAATGAAACAGCAGCAACAACAGCACACTATGTTGCCCATCATCTCAGTTGGCTGTTACAGAGTTTAGTGGTTAAAAATAAGATATCGGTTTAGGTTTTCAAATCCAATTTTATTGTTTATTTTTTTCTTCTATTGTGTAAGCATTTTCAAGTAACTCTGAACGCTGAGCTGAAAAAGCTTTTTTGCAAACGCGAGTCATCATTCCCTTTTCTTATATTTTTTGTGACGTGATGTTCCTGTTTTGCACACTTGATTGTTATTGAGGAATGACAAGATTTTTCCTATTATGACCACTCAAATACTTACCTAATCTCATTGTTAACTGATAAGTCAGGAGGATCATGCAATCATGTCTTCTTGCTCGTAGTAATTTACTCTCTTGCAATGATTGGATGAATTGTAAATTCTTATAGGCCCCAGAAGGAGAAACGCAGCCAAGTACGGAAGTTGATTTATTCATATCAACAGAGAAAATTATGGTGCTCAACACTGACCTAAAGGTAAATGCGGATAATAAAAGAAGGGGAAAATATTCTGAAGCCATATATATATTTGCAAATTATCTTGGTCGCATCCAAAAATGTGTAGAGCATAACGAATTTGGTTTTGGTAGGAAATCATGATGGACCATGCACTAAGGACGATCTCTTATATTGCCGATATTGGTGATTTGGTCGTACTAATGGCGAGAAGACGACCAGTTCCCTCCGATACTCCGGAAGATTCAAAAATTGCTCGTCCACCGAAAATGATTTGCCATGTGTTCGAAAGTGACGAGGCACAGTATATTGCACAGTCTATTGGTCAAGCCTTTCAAGTGGCTTATATGGAATTTCTCAAGGCAAATGGGATAGAAGATCAGAGCTTCGTTAGGGAAATGGATTACCAGGAGGTTCTCAATTCTCAAGAGATTTTTGGAGATGAGCTCCAGATGTTTGCCAAGAAGGAACTTCAAAAAGAGGTAAGTAAAGCACACAGCCAGAGAGAAGATCAGACCATAAGGCTGCTTTCTCTCCCTCTTTCTCTGTTTTATGGCTTCTTTTTCCTTCTCACGCTCACGCAATGTGACCATTATGGTTGCTTCATTTCAAATAATATCTCTGTTGATCTTGTTGCCAATGTCATATTGGCATTGTTTTTTGAAAGATAAATGTGAGATGAGTTGTGTGTAACTACAAATATGATATGTATTTTGTTGCAGGTGGTTGTTCCAAAGAGTAAAGGAGAAATTTTGGGTGTGGTCATAGTAGAGTCAGGTTGGGGAAGCATGTTGCCTACCGTGGTGATTGCCAATCTCGCTCCGTCTGGGGCTGCTGCACGATGCGGTCAGTTAAACATTGGGGATCAAATCATTGCTATAAATGGCGTCAGTCTTGTAGGACTCCCTCTCTCTACGTGCCAAAACTATATTAAGGTAAAAATGATGGATGCGGATTTATCTCAAACTCCATTTTACCCTAAAATAAAATGCATCCTCGCATCGCATGTTCATATTTTTAAAATGCCATTCTTTCCAAATATTGTCCTACAGAATACAAAGTCACAGACTGTGGTAAAATTAACGGTCGTGCCATGTCCGCCTGTTGTGGAAGTTAAAATAAAAAGACCAGATACCAAATATCAACTTGGGTTTAGTGTCCAAAATGGCGTGGTAAGATTTTCTTAATATGGTACATATAATCTTCCCAAAGGAAAGTTCATTGTTTCATGTTTTCTGAATAAAAATTATGTTTTGCAGATTTGCAGCCTTCTTCGTGGAGGAATCGCGGAACGTGGAGGTGTCAGAGTGGGTCATCGTATTATAGAAATAAATGGACAGTCTGTCGTAGCTGTTCCTCACGAAAAGATAGTTAACTTATTAGCTACATCTGTAGGAGAGGTACTTTTATATTATGACCTTTTATCTTATTACATGTGGAAAAAGATTGACATCTTTAATCCATGGGAAATAAATTATTATTTTTATCTTTAAAGATCAATATGAAGACGATGCCGACTTCCATGTTTAGACTGCTAACTGGCCAAGAAACTCCCCTCTATATATGATTGCAACAAGTGCCGCCTGTTCCAACACAGCCATTTGTTTCATCTTCCTCGACGTTGATACTACTTCTAGTCTCTTCCATATTATTACACACTCAACATATATGCATATTAGTTGCATCGCTATTTAATCGTGAAAGAATTCTATTCCCGTTGTATCATAAAGATAATACTTTTAATATTTCCCTCTTTTGTGCCGAAACTCAACTGATGAAAATATGGAGAAAGCTGTTATCGTAGATGAACAATATATATGTATACAGGATGTACATTTATAGTTTAGATGTGTTTAAGTATGCGTGTAAAAATATATTAATAATTATGTGTACACTGCAGTTAAGATTCGTATCAATACTATTTCTAATAAGTGATTTCTTGGGATCAGGAAACATAACAGTGCTGTGTAGAGGCTGAAAGTTCTCAGTTGTTATTTAACTTGTTTATCTGCAAAAATGCCTACACAGATTTTTGCGTCTTCAACAGAATGAACGAAAGAATGAATGGAAGCAGCTTAGTGTACTCAACGTAATACATATTGTTATTGAGTATCTGATTAGCGTTACGGTTATTATATGAAAACGCTTAAAAATTCACCAGAGTTTTTAGAATGAGAAAGCAGTATGTTCAAAATAAAAAAATGAGAATATGGGATCGCTTTCCATGTTATAGTAAAGTAATCATGGAGAAGAATGCGAATGGTTTGGGTCTCATGTGCCTTCTGAATGGCTTCGATGTATGGGAACAACGTTACTGTATTGTGTGCTTTTCAAAAAAATAAAACTACCCCTCAGTTCAATAGAGATGCTGATTATGATAATGAATCTAATGATTTAATTTTGACATTAAATTACATTTTACTGGATGATTTTCTTTTCGCGAAAATAATATTATTTTACCGGCAATGCAGGAATACTGGATGTGGTATTGGAAGCAGTAAATGTATATTGATATTTAAAACTATTTGACTATTATTCGTTACCAATTTCGTGTGCCATACGAAACTGTCATTTTACTCACATTGTATGTATATTTATGTAGCGTCAATTCATTTACTACTTTACGAGGTCAGTTACCACTTTGTATGGGTGATGGAAGTATTAACATATTTACTATATCTAAACATAACAGAAGAAATAAATCTGCTTAAATATGTATAAAAATAATAAGTTGAAATGTAAAAAGTCACAGGAAGTAGCAATATGATTTTGCGTTCATAATTTAACGTCATCGCAATGATTATGTTCACTAATTTACAGTACTTTTCATATAGTCAGTTCATACAACTTAAAGTTAGTCATTTAACAAGCAATGCAACAATGATTCAGTTACTTTTTTACCGTTTTGTATAAACCTTATTGCACATAGTAAATATATTGGTATATGAATGATGAACGATATATTGTGCATATGTAATGTGCGGTTTGCTTCTAGCGGGTGCCATAATAATTTCTTAGTTGAATGTAGACGAGGTGAATGGAAAAGTATCAACTTAATTCCCTCAAATGCTTATGTATAATAAATCATTTTAATTGTGTAAGGTTAATGTGGTATTTAACTGTGTCTTAAAATTCCAAAATAGGAGTAAAATAAATTGGTAGAGAAAATGTCAGCAGCTGAAGCAAAATATCATGATGATGGTGTACTTCCTTCTACATACATACCTTCAAATATTGTAATACTTTAAATGACCTTATCCCAATTACATTGCAGGAATAAATGCACTGTAAATGTCGAATCTGTAAAAAAAAATCTTCCAAGTTGATAATGGCACATACAGGCATTTACTCATTAAATACTCTTACATATGCCAGTTTCTTTAATACGAAATAGTCAGTCATTTAGAAATGTACCACGTCTACTTAAAAGAACAAAAATGTATTTTAAGTTAGCAGAACAGTATACAATGAATATATATATATAAATAGGTAAATTGTAAAATGCATGAAAAATTTGACATAAATTTCAAAAAAAAAATACACAAGTAATGCAGTTAAGTGTCGAAAGCGTTACAGTAAATGGGTAATAAAAATGAATGATAGCAAAGTAATATTTCAGCAAAATAATGAAAAATCATTTACACAGCGAAAACATACTCATCATAATAATATAATGGTAATACGTATTTCACGTTTTTTTCGTTAAACTGTTCAGTTAGGTCGTGTGAATTTAAACTGAACTAATTATTTTATGATTAAATTATAGGGCATGAGTGTGCAAATGTGAGTGCTTGGACGAGTGCATATTTATTCCAAAATAAATTATATACGTAACATGAATGACATCTCATTAGTGAATTAAATTAATGTTTGGCAAATTCTTTTTAAAATGCAATTAAGTGTTGTACCGTTTAAAATAGAAGATAATATTTGCTAAAAAAATCATCATTACTCAGTCAGAGCAGTCGTATAATGCTTGCTGTTTTTAATATCCTCTCTGGTGTTTCGATTAAAATAAACAATTACATTTTAATAAATACCTATATCATATTTACTGCAAAATATCAATACAGAACTTCGAAAAAATAAAGTGTTTAAAAAATGGTCTACAAAAAAATTATTATCGTCTCGGCTCCATGCATTTTACGTTACTTGATTAAATAGCATCGCATAATATTAAATTGCTGTAATAATTATGTTGAATCAAGATTATATCAAACATGATTACTATGATTAGTAAAAGAAATGTAATTATAAGCTCTATTATAATTAAATAGTGAGAAACAAAGACCGATACAATTATAATTTTAGCTTATTGTATTGTAATACATAATCTGAATATATCTATTAATATACTTGTCTCTTGCGTACGTAAAAAGCATCAATATAAATTATATAAGAATTAAAAACATGATGATGATGATAAAATATTATACTTAAAGATATGGACATTATATATATGAAGAATAAAAAAATCTTTTAAAGTACGTATACAATCGCTGCAAAGAAAAACCCTCTTGTTCAAATTATAATTATAAATTATTTTAGCATTTGATCATTTTTTTAGCATTGAGCATTCCATTTGATAAAAGAGTGTAACGCAGCATGTAGCGAAATAACTGACATGCATTGTTGTACTACAATGGAGTGTACATTTACGTGTTTTCTCATTTAAACCATAATTACTTTTATCTTGCTGCTATTACCATTACATGGCATAAACAAGCAGAGCATCAAATTAGCTTTCTGGATGTTTCCTAAACTCACTCAACATCCTCTGTGATGTCCCAAGAGAGATTTATTCATCTTTTTCGTTCACTCTTCATCTTCATACAGAACAACAATCGGGCACGGCAGGCAAGCAACTCCGACTCCGATCCAACATCCAACTCATGGATATACTATGCAATGGCCGTGTGTGTAAAGCTGTATATATCATCACATCAGCATCACTGCCACCACCACCACTTGTTTCATGTTGTCTTGTAATTTTACTTCACTTTCAAGTTTAGTATATAAACGGAGAAATTCATGCTTCATCACTACTACCATGTAAAGATATCACACTATGCTACCAAAGAGGTTATAACGGAGAAAGCGAAGAGAAAAGCAGCAAAACTACTAAAAGCCGTCAAACAAGAAGAAAATACACGGCAACACATCAGAGAAAAGAAAAGTCTCTTTATAGCTTTACGTTGCATCATGGACTAAAAACCGAAAACCTCAACCAGAGAGAAAGCCAGGGAGAGAAAAAGGAGTACAAAGAAGAAGAGAAGAATTGGAGAGACGATACGTTCATCATCAGAGAGATGTGTGTATTATACATACACCACCACACACGATCGCTTTCATGGATGCATGCATACAAGTAATTTTTAAAAAAAAATTCTTTAGTGCTGTTTGTTTGAGAGAAAGCACAAGTAAATACGAAGAATCCACACCTATCTCTATGTTTCGAACTACGAGCACGTTTTAAATTAGATTTTCTTCCTGGTGTACTTTGGAGTGTGATTCAAGATGTAGTATGGGTTTTTTTAAACATCCCAGCAGTTACCAAGCTTTATATTTTCTGTGTGGTTTACTACTCTGTTTTATACGTTTATAAAAAGGCATATACATTTTGGCATGTACAAAAATCTGTAAAGCTAAACAGATGAATAAGGCAGTGCAGTAGGCAGGTGCATAAATCTCTACTTATGCTCATATGATGTAATTTATGTTTTCTCCACTTTTCACTGTTTTCACGAGATTTTAGTGAACTGCGAGAATAGGGATAGAAATTACGAGATGCCTACTAAATAAACAGGGTTACGTTTTCAGCAATTGTTCACCAGTATGATAACTTGTGAAATCACATTAAGCTTTATATACATTAGCTAGCTAACATCATTATTATTATCATCATATGTAATATGAATACACAAATACATGTATGATTTCTACCAACCGCATACTTACACTTTAATATCATGGGAAAAGCGTAATAATAGTAATAACTACAAAGCATTTCGAACCCTGCAAAAGAAACGTTATAAAAGATTGCTGGACTGAAGGAAGCAGACAAACCAACCAAAAAACTCAAAATTTCAGTGTGACACGCAAACTAGCGATCACGCTATTTTTCGTCGTTCGTTGAAGGAATAATGACTTTGCTTCAATGAATTTTGTTTCCCAAAAAAATCTAAAACACAACAATACAACATAAACTGAGGGTATATGTAATAATAGCTTTTAGCGTAGCATTGGATGAATTCACAAGATATTCACAAGCTAGGAAGGAAGGAACTTCTATTTGTTCGGAGAAAGTAATATATGAAATTGTACATGAACTTTGAGTACAACCTTTTTTCAGTACAAATGGATAAAAGCAGACTGACACCATCTAAAGTCTACTTAAAGTTGACACTGTGAAAAATCTATGCCTATGCACCATAATTGTTTTGTGTGCTTACAAAATGGAAATGGAGTAGAGAAAATGGTGGATTTGGTGCATACAGCAAGCATATTTACATTTGCATATATTGTATTATAAGCTTTGACTCACAGGAAAAGCATAAAAATTCGGCTTTACAATGCCCAAATTTTTTGATGAATTGTCGACTTTTGTTGCAAGTAATAAAAGATTTTATTCTCTACGAATGTTGCCATAAATGACCTTAGAGAATTCTAGACATGTTTCCGCTTTGAATGTTTCTTCCGTGTTTGTTCCAATCAATCTGTTTCAAGTTCACCCTCTGATATGATTCATTATGCACTTGTTCTTACACTTTCCCCTTTCTCCGAATAAGAGAGGCATTTTGCCGTTATCACACTTCAAAGAGCAAGGTTAGTAGCAGGCAGGGGCATTGTGTAACACAACTACTTTACGATCTACATTACTTCTCTTTCTCTGTAGCGAGTAATATTATCAAATTTTATCTTTAACAATAACTTTTCTTTATGGCTTGTTTTAATGTCAGCCTGTATTTTAAATAGTTTAATTTTAGTGTTTTTTGTATGCATACTGCATGCACTTTTACCTTTACCTTACACTTGACTAGGTGAGAAATGGTGAAAGTACCCACAAAAAAGCCCTCACAGTTCTCATTGCCACTGTTCTGTACTAAAACCAAATTGCTACATGCGGTCATATGAAAAGAACAATTCTAGCAAACACGTTGAGCTCATAAAGACATATTTGTTCAAAGTGACATATTGTCAGCATCAGCAAAGTAAACACTTTCACAAAACAACATACGATCATGGCGACACATGAATAATACTGTCAAGCTTACACGATAGCGTAAACGTAACACAATATTTGCAGGTATATTTGTTATTTCTCTTTTAGTGTGGCTGTATAATAAAAAAAGAAAATAGAATAATATTAAGTTTTAATATCATTTGTAAGGTTGTCGACAACCTTACAAAAGCAAAAGGTAAATACTTTCACAAGGACATCTTTGTCATTTGCCAATCATCTCGTACCAAGCTATTTCGTATTAAATGCTACCATTCTATATCCTTAAACAAATATATGCTGATCTTATACTACATTCATGAAAAACACGTATTTATTTATTGTTGGGCGTATTCTTATATTATAACTAGACTGCTTTCTCTTTTTTTCTATTTTCCGCTTTCTACACAGGTATAAATGATATTTATATGGATCATTTCCTTTTATTTTCCTGGCGTGCCTGCAGTCATATCATGCATTTCAAATCAAAGCTTGTGGAATTTCTGCTCAGTAATGTGGACCATGATCTTTAGACGAACCATATTAGCAAATGAACCAAGTCGCAGCTTTCTCCTTTCACCATTTTCCGATGTGCTAAAGGAAAATTTTTATTCATTCATTACAAACCAGGAACTGGTGAAAGGCAGAAGTTGAACTGAATTATAAATTACAAATTGGTTGTTATCCAACAAATTGGATTACTGTGTTTGTAGTGGTTCTCCATCCACGTTGTGGCGAAATATCAAATTTCAAAAATAGCATAAACTTTGCTTCTTTGTCAGCAATTTCGTAAATCAATTAGTATAATTTCTGCTCTTTTGGCCTTGAAAACGTA